>JABFPB010002377.1:0-20370 GCA_022817645.1 Ceratoteleas bidentatus
GGTGCGCTGCTTGCGCGCATTTTGGAGGGCTGCTGACCGTCTGCGGACAGCATCTCGCTTAAATTTTTTTCCGTGTATGTTTTCATTTGTATGTTATTTTCACAGGAATTTAGAACGTAGATATTACAGGATTAACATCTTGTGACCATAACAGAACTTTTCTGTAGTATTTACAGTATAACTGAGCCTGTTGTATCTACAGTCCGCGGCCTGTAGATTCTACATGAGCGATTGGTGGCATAGCGCCGCGCACAGTGACAAAAGCACGCGGTATATTTTGAGGTTAAGTTGCCTTCAGTCCACATGAGGCGTGAACTAAATTCCAGTGATACTCGCGAACGTTTTTTTATTTAATTAGTGACATATTATCGAATTTGGGATGACTTTGTCACTTGGGCGCCGTGGACAATTCGTAAACAAATGCTACAGGCCGGCGCTCCTGAAGAATCTACAGGCTGGCGCTCCTGTGAGATCTACAGGCCAGCACTCCTGTAAATGTCACAGGAACTCGTGTAGAAATTACAAACCTGTTTTTTCCGTACACACGGAGAAAAAAGTTTATCAGTATTTGCTATTGTCAGCCCAGCACGACCTCTGTTCCATGAGCCTAGCTTTTACTGCTATGTTCTATAACCGCCACCGCGAGATGTCATTGCATTAACCTAACAGTTACCGTATTGGTCTGTAACAGTCACTGCTTGGGTTACGTGGCGTTGGTGGCTGAACACTGTCTGTTTTGTCGACCAAAGCTGTAGTTGCTTTGGAGGTTAACAGATGCAGCTACATTTTTTCTCCGTGCATACTGTAAACTCAGTTCTGTAAAATTACGTGATATCTCACGTAATTCAGTTCCCGTAACATTTCACGAATTTTTTCGCGTGAAAAAATGTGGAGTTTTACTTGATACACGTACAATTTTACGTGAAAAATATAAAATTCCGATAAGTATATCGGAATATTTTCAGGGTTATGTTTCCTTAATGCTGTTAAACTTTGTAAGCCGCACATAATCGTGTTTATGACATGATTATGCGTAGGTTAAGTGTTATCAATCAACATATATTATTCAAAATTGTTATTTGAAATTAACTTTAATTTAAATTTGTCTCAAAACAATAACAGATCGCCGAAACGCGAATGCAAGTCGGTAGACGTTAGAATTCGAGGTCTTTTGTTCGAACTCGTAAACAGTTTATATTTCGTAAAATGTTGGGATTTAACCTAATTTTACGTAATTTTCACGTAAAATTACATTTCACCTAATTTTGTGTGTAATATAACTGTCTTCATAGAATTTTAAGCGATTTTAACAGAAAATTATAGTTTTCATGTAATTTTACGTAATATATAATGTAATATTTCGTGTTTTTTACACTACTTATTTACAATGCAGATATATGGGGCCCGGATTAAACTTTTACTAGGGGTGTACTGTAAATGGGTAGCGTAAAAAACACGAAACATTACGTTATATATCACGGAAAATTGTATGAAGACAGCTACTTTACACACAAAATTAGGTGAAAACAGTAATTTTCCGTGAAAATGACGTAAAATTATGTTAAATCGCAACATTTGACGCAATTTTGTTCAAAACCATATAAACTGTTTACGAATTCAGACAAAAGAACTGTCGAATTCCAGTGTCGACCGACTAACATATTGATTGATAACAGTTAAGCCACGCATAATCATGTCACAAAGTCTGACAGCATTAGGGAAACAACCCTGAAAATATTCCGATGGACTATCGGAACTTATCGGAATTTTACATGTTTCACGTAAAACTCCACATTTTTTCACGTAAAATCTCGTGAAATGTTACCGAAATTGAATTACGTGATATATCACGTAATTTTACAGAAGTGAATTTATAGTGTGTGTCCCTTCCCTCGCACCATACGAGGGAATATTATCTTAAAGTTATCCTAAAGTCTTTAATGAGATGCGGCATCCACTTTGGTTCTACAAAAAGCGCCGAAGTCGCACAAATGTCGCGAAAACTTTCGCGAGAGTGTGGGAAAGTTGTGCGCTTCTTGCCGAAAAGACGTTTTGGCCGAAATTATTGAAATACGGTAACGTTAACGGAGTAGGCCGATCCCCTTTTTTCGCGGCTTTTTTCTTGCGATATCGTGTGAACCGATCCGAATTACACGCACGTACGAATCCGAGTTTTCTCCGGGCTGTTCCGCGGTGCGAGACGAAAACTACGGTAATACCCGGGCGGCGACGACTGTGTACATTTGCAACAGTCCGGTGGCTACGTCTGCGTGCGTTTTTGCGCGCAGTAACAGAATGCTGCGCCGCAAAAACGCTTATTCGGAATATTCAATTAAACGGCAAAGTGCGTCTCGGCGATCGACATTGGACGCAATCGATCGGAGGTGTTCGGTTTCTTCGGTTGCTCCTTCGATGTTTTGAACTGCTGAAATTATGGCCGTAAGTAAAATCCTACACATTTCATTCCTACCCAAGGGAAGGAAATTTAACACTCGGAACAGACCATACTATTTCCAGTCGTACTTTCACAGACTTAGGGGGTTACCTGCACTCAGGATCGACGTTTTTATGTTATTTTTGTAATTTTTTTTCTCCAAAACTAACATACGTATAAAAAACAAATTAGTTCGTTAGAAAGATCTGCATTTCGGCTTCATTTTTCAATTTTTTCAAAAGCTTTTTTTGTTTGAAAATGGCGGAGAAATAGCCATTTTCCAGGAGCACCTCTCAGCGGAAGGGGTTTGCGGTGGACACGATAACTCGTGACCCGCTTATCTAAAACAAAAAACAATAATGGGTATCGAAAATATATTTAAAAAACTTGCCCTTGAACTAAGGAAATTGAAATGTATAGATTCAAAACAAAATGGCGGCTGTCTGAAAATGAAGGTTGTTAACAGTTGTGAGAGCTGTTAAAATCGTCTTCGATAGAAGTTGGGTGGACTGTATTTCGAATAGATAAACTGGCGAAAGAAAACTTGGAAAAACAAATCTTCAAAACAATAACACCAATTATACGTGTAGATAAGAGACTCCCTTAACTTGACTCGATGTTTTGTTTCTTAATTATGGCAAAAAGGAGACTCCCCTTTTTTGCCTGGTTGCACATAATAAATTAATCGGAGCTGTGAGGTTAATTCAAACGCGAAGAAAGCACCATGTCAAATAACAAACTTTAAATTTATTTAACAATTTAATAAATGTACACAATTGAACAAAATTAATTCGCCGCGAAATGTCGGGTTTGGCCGCGTACCAAGCGAGGGTAGCACTGCAGCCGCGTTTGGGAGCCCAAAATGGGCGAATTTCACTGAAATGGTAAACGCGACTGCAGGCTCTCAATTTGCCTCGCGACCATTAACGTGGCTGCCAAATTCACTTCGAGTAAAGAGACTCCCTTTACTCGACAATTGTTAGAACTCCTAACAATTGTAAGCCACTTACCTAATAAAACAAAGAAAAGCAGTGGGAATAAGCGTGATAAGCGAAAGTGGTGTCAATAGGTTCGAAAGTGTGAGCAGAAATGTGATTACAACTAAATAGTATAAAATAGCGCGATAAAGTATCGTGACAGGTCGGCAGCGGAGAGGTCCGCGCGCTCGAGACTCCCGAGCGCAACTGAACTGCGCGCGGCGGCTCGCCCGCCTCATAACGGCGCGTCGCGTGAGTATGTGAGCGGTGACTCACGGAGCCGCGCGACGTGGCTTCGCGTACGGTTCCGCGAGACGGCGGTCAAGTCGACGCAAGCTACGAGCTTGTCTAGTGCCGCGCGCGGGCACTCACAGATGGCGCGAGGTGTCACTTTCCGTAACACCGCCCGCCTTGAACGGCTCAAAGTCGTTCAATATCTCCCTCTCTCTCGCTCAGTCCTGGGAGAAGAGGGCGCCTGACGCTTCCTGGTGTCCGTGGGGGTTCGTCCAGGGTTGTCGTCAGGAACGAGCTTCGAGAAGGACAGGTTCCCGTCGTTGAACCTGACCTTGACTCGCCCGGCTGGAACAAGCTTGCGGTACTTATTGTACCTCCAGAGGGCTTCACCTGGCACTTTGAGGTGATAGCGCAAGCGTTGTTCAGCTGGCGCATCCACTAAGCTGGGGGGGTCGAACTCGACCTTAAAATAGCGGTAGTCGGCGTGGGGGGTCAGAGCCTTCTGATATTCCGCCGTGGAAAGGAGGCGGCAGTCGGGTCCAGGCTCGTGACGCTTCAGGGACTGCAGAGCCCGATGTCGCAGGGTCTCAACCCAGGCGACTTCCAGGCGAGGGGACGTCGGGGTGTCGAAACCACAGTCGACGCCGCTACTGGCAGTGGAGGCCCGGGAGACGCTTCCTGCGTCTTCGCGCGAGGTGTACGGGCGGGCCCCTCCAGCCCAGTCCCATTCAAACTCGGCGAGTTGGTGCTGCTCATACTCGTCGAAGCTTTCGTCGAGACTCGAGTCATCGAGCTGAAGCACGTCCGCCTCTGACATGTTTGTTTACTGAAAAATTAACATGAAATTAGTGACTATACAGGGTTTAAAAATGGGGAATTGAAGGAAGGTGAGGAGACAAACGTTGGAAAAAATTGACAAAAAAAAATTTAATCTTCCAAGAGCAGCTTGCACAGCTGCGTGACTGGTCTTTGAAGTACAGAATTTGCGGTTTTGATGATGACGTCTCTTACGAGACCGTCTTTTCCGAGTCGTGTCTCCATTACTCGTCCCAGGGGCCAGTTGCATGGAGGTCGAATTGGATCTCGCATGATAACAATGTCTCCTTCCTTAAAATTAGGTTGTTCCTCTTGCCATTTGTTACGGCGTTGAAGAGTTTGTAGGTATTCCTTTCTCCAGCGGTTCCAAAATCCTTGGACGATTCGTGTGACCTGTTCCCATCTATACAGGAGACTCCCCTGTTTGTCTGACACGTTAACTGAAGGGACTCCTTTCAAGCTTCGTCCAATGAGAAAGTGACCAGGCGTCAACGCAAATTCATCTGTCGGGTCATCAGTTATAGGCGACAGAGGCCTCGAGTTGAGACAAGCCTCAACTTGGCATAGTATGGTATTCATCTCTTCTCGGGTAGGTGAGAAGGCGCCAATTGTGCGTCGTAGATGATGCTTGACCGCACGAACGCCAGCTTCCCATATTCCTCCCTGGTGGGGAGCCGAGGGTGGTATGAATTCCCACTTGATTCCTTCAGACGTGGTGTAGTGGCTCACGTCAGCATCTGAAATCAGTAATTTAAACGTGCGCCGAAGTTCCGCATCGGCGCCGACAAACGTAGTGTCTCGATCACTGTATAGAGTATCTGGTATACCTCTCCCAGCAACAAATCTTTTAAGAGCGAGAATAAACGTTTGAGAGGAATAGTCATCGACTAATTCGAGGTGTATAGCACGAGTCGCGAAGCAGACGAAGACTGCAATGTAAGCTTTATGAATCTTTTGTCCGCGACCAGACGCGTTTCGAACTAGAATAGGTCCAGCATAGTCTACTCCTGTGTGCGTGAACGGAGGGGACTGAGAACATTTAGCCAGTGGTAAGGGTGCCATCTTTTGATGGGCTAGAGAAGCTTTGTAGCGAGTGCACACTACACATTTACTAATGATCGTTTTTATAGTATTTCTAGCATGGAGTAACCAGAATCGCTCTCTGAGGAGTGATAAGGTAAGTTGCGTCCCCCCATGCAAGGTTTTCAAGTGGTAATGGGAAGCAAGAAGCTTAGAAACACGATGTTTAGGTAGTATAATAGGGTGTTTAACATCCTCGGATAGACCAGCGTAGTTCAACCGGCCTCCTACTCTCAATAGCCCGTCTTTGTCTAGAATTGGACAGAGCTGATGAAGAAGAGATGATTTAGGAATGTGGTTATCTTCGGATCGCAAGACTTGTATTTCGTTTCTAAAGAAACAGTGTTGGAGAGTTTTAAAAATAAACAACTCCGCCGACCTTACATTGTCTCGTGAAATAACGCATGATGTGCGTGTCACAGTGCGGTTTGAAATTCGAGCTTGAAGTATCTCAAAATACCTAAACCAATAGGCTAACATTCTCGTTAGTTTGACCCATGACGAGTAGCGAGTCAAACAGCTTGGAACCTCAGGAATCCTTTGGCAGGAGTGAAGTGTGGACTTACGCTTTTCCTTCAGTGTTTCGAGCTTGGTTTTTTCACGTTCCTGTTCAGAGTACAACACGGGCTGCTCAGGAGGAGTCTCGGGGCCATGCCACCAGAGAGAGGATGCCAGGAGATCGTTGACGTGAACTCCTCGTGAATTGAGGTCAGCTGGGTTTAGCTTTGTGGAAATGTGATCCCACTTGACCTCAGGAAGTGTCGCTTGAATGGCAGACACCCTGTTTGCAACGTAAATTTGCCAGTTGGACGCGTGTCTGGCTAGCCAGTCTAACACAATACGAGAATCGGTATAACAAACGATTTCTGGGACTGAGCCAACCCAAGAATTGCGAATATCGTCTATCAACCTCGTGAGCAGAAGTGCTCCATTCAACTCGAGTCTTGGTACACTGATCGTTTGAATGGGAGCCACCCTTGTTTTAGAGCGTAGGATGCTTGACTTGACCCTACCAGACACGTATTCGTGTCTCAAGTATACCACCGCCGACTAGGCTTTAGTGGAGGCGTCACAAAATCCAACAAGTTTTGTGCACTGATGAAATTAGTTCATCAGGTCCTGCAAACCTTGGGACTGCTAACTGTTGAAGTAAAGGAAGCTCAGTGCAGAACGTGAGCCAAGCCTTGTGAATTTCGTCTGGAACTGGTTCATCCCAATGGATTTTTCTGATCCACAGATCCTGCATAAGCAGTTTTGCACGAATGACTATTGGCGAGAGCCAACAAAGAGGATCAAACAACCTAGCAGTGTTCGACAAAATCGAACGTTTGGTTATCACTGAGGTGTCTACATCAACAGTTTGTATTGCGAAAGAGTCTTCAGACGGAGACCAGGAAATACCCAGAATCTTTCGATCCCCCCCTTCCTCGGGATTTAATTCTAAAGAATGGGTCGACGTCCCGGAATTAGGAAGTAAGTCAGGGGAATTCGATGCCCACTTACGCAGGTTGAGACAACCAGCGGTCAACATGTCAGAGACTTGATCTCGAATTTGAAGGGCTAAAATTTTGGAATCTGCTCCTAGAAGTACGTCATCCACATATATCGAGTTGGTTCAGGGTGCTACTGCTAAGGGAAACTGTGCAGCATGATCCTGTACGACAGCTTTAATGACCCGGTTGGCCAAAAAGGGAGCTGGCCTGGTTCCGTAAGTGACGGTATTTAATTTAAACGATTTTACTTCTTTATCTCCAACCTTCCGCCAAAGTATGCATTGAAACTTCCGATCCTGCTCGTGAACCAGGATCTGCCTGAACATCTTCTCGATGTCCGCGGATAACACAAACTGGTGAAGTCGCCAGTTGGTTAGGAGTTGCGAGAGGTCGTTTTGAAGTCGAGGTCCTACACATAGGGTATCGTTTAGAGATAACCCGCTCCTTGTGTGACTCGAAGCGTTAAACACAACGCGGAGCTTAGTGGTGAGACTCTGATCACGTAATACGGCGTGATGTGGTAAGTATACGAATGAATCTGCGTAGGGTTCATCCGAAGAAATTTCGGTCATGTGGCCAAGTGCCCAGTATTCTGACATGAAGTCATCATACATGGTTGGCACATGGGGTTGCCAATCTAGGCGAGCTTCGACTCGTCGCCACGATGCTAAAGCCATGGACTTGGAATCACCCAGTTTGTTGGGTTCTTCAGCAGATTTGAAGGGAAGTTTCACGGTATATCTTCCATCTTCATTCCTAGTAGTGGTTTCTACGAAAAGGTTTTCGCAGAGTGTGTCTTCTGCGGATTGCTGAGATTGGTCTGGAAAGTCTTCGTCTTTCCAAAACCTTTGAAGAGCGTCGGATATGTCAACCGAAGCGTGAAGCGACGTGATAGTGCGAATAGAGGGCTTAGACCCAATTGGGCCGGACAAGATCCAACCTAGCGTTGTAGCTTGTGCGATTACGTCTGAATTCTCTAAGCGAACTAGACCTCCCTCCATGAATTTACTAATCACGTCAGCTCCTAGCAGTATTTCGATTCTGAGATCATTTAAAGGCTCAGGATCCGCCAAGACTAGATGACGAAGTTCGTTGAATTTGTTGGGCTTGAAAGCCTTAGGTTCGTAGGATGTGATGGCTTGCACCACATATGCGTGCACCTCGTAGGTGGGTGACGCTATTCGAGCTGCTGAGAATGCGAAATTGACTGAAAACCGAGGGGAGCAGCTAGGTGCACCCTGCAGGCCCAGTATGTTCAAGTCAGCTCTATATTTCGTCAAGTGTAAAACTTGTGTCAAAGATTCGCTTATGAACGAAGTTTCTGATCCCGGGTCGATCATTGCTCGCACCGTTTGGGAGAATCCTTTAGGAGAGACTACCAAGATCAAAGCAGTGGCAAGCAAAACTTCCGAAATCGAAGGACTGCTGAGTTGTGACACTCGCTGAGCTGAGTCAGGAGTGCTTGCAACAGGCGTTGCAGAGGTTGAAACCGTAGTCGCTGGAGGTGGACTGTTGGTTTGCGAATTTGAAGCCGGTTTGTCGAAGTGTAGCAAAGTGTGATGTGGCTTTGCACATTTTTTACACTTGTATTTACTTCGACACGCAAAAGCGAAATGTCCAGATGTTAAGCAGTTGGCACAAAGATTATTGGTCGACCGGACTTTCTGTCGCTCGTTAACGCTGAGACCTTTGAACCGTGCACATTGGAACAATAGATGAGGCTCGGAACAGAGAACGCAAGTGGTTTTCTGTGCAATAGCTACGTTAAGTGAGCTTTTCTGAGGTTTTTGTCGCGAGGTCAAATGGTCATTCTTGACCTCCTCGCGATCGAGAGAGATATGTTCAAGAATGTGTACTTGTTCAGTAAGAAATGCTTGGAACTGTTGGAAGTTTGGGTAGATAGTGGCGCCACCTAGTGCCTTTTCCCACTCCTTGCGTAATCCACTTGAGAATTTTTGAATCATCAAGTGAATAAGAAGAGTTCCCCATTGATTTGTGGGGTAACCAAGATTGGTGAGAGAATCGAGAGTTACCTTGATGGTGTCTCTCATCTGCCGAAGCTTAGAAAGGTTATCTTGGTTAACTGTAGGAAGGGCAGTTAATTTGTTTAACAAGTTCGAGGTCAATACTCGCTTGTTCTCATATCTGTCCTTCAAAGTTGCTGAGGCACTCCCCATTTCTGATGCGATGGCGTAATTAGCATCAGAAATGGGGAGTGCGCTCAAGAGATGTTCAGCCTCGCCTCTCAAGGCTGATTTCAGATATTGCATTTTAAGAGCCGGTCGGTAGGATTCCTGATCATGTACGAGGGATTTGAAGATGTCGTGAAAATTTTCCCAATTTGAATAAGAACCGTCAAAGGATTTCAATTCTATTTGGGGCATCCTCACTGAATGAGGGGCTTCACGAGTTTGCACTGTAGCATTCAGTTGAGAGTGTCGCCTAGAGGACGTGCGCATGGACGCCTCAAGTTCCCGTTCAAAACGTTCAGATTCAGTGATTTTGTATAGCTTATCAGCTCGTTGGGTCAGAAGATCATCCAACGATTCGAACTGAAAATTTACTCCTTCCCAATGATTCTCGAAAAAATACGGAATAGTAGATCGGGATTCCGTAGGCACTATCGCGCAAAGTTCCGCGTGACAGCTTTGTGCCTTTGCGAATGACTCATGATGTCTGGTCAATTTATTCATGAGTGTGGTCGCAGTAAATTCTACCCCCGACTGGCCTTTAAATGAATTTAAATCGCGTTCGAAACTGTCACCGATAAGTTTAATATGTTCAATTAGTAAGTTGATTTGTTTTTCCGCCATTTTGTTTGTTTGTTTGTAATTAATTGTTTAAACAATGTGTTGTTATTGTTTATAGACAGGTGCGCCCTAACCTCACAACTTACTTTCAATAAATGTTCAACAATTTATAGTTGTCAACAATTTGTTGACAACAAATTGTTGTCAACAAATTTGTTGACAACAAAAAAAAGTGACGCGAGGTGTCACTTTTCGTAACAAGAAATTTTGAATTTTATTTGAATAATTTGGTATTTTTTTTGAACGGCACGTAAACATAGTGTTTACCTCCCGCGCGGGAGGGAAACACGATGTTTTCCTCCCTGTATTTGTGGGAGGAAAACACTGTTTACCGCTCCCGAGTGACGTAAAATTACATTTTGTGCCTTTTTGGCCATAACTAGGCGAATTTTGCACGAAAATCGATGGAATTTTGCGATCTAAAAAGTTTTTGTCTTTCGTGACCCCCTGAAAACCCCCTACAAAAAGTGTTTTGTTAAGTGTTGAGTTATGGCCAAAAAAGTGAAAAATGTAATTCTTTTTTCAAAAATTCATAACTTTGCACCAAATCATCGAAATGACTTGAAATTTTGGAGAATTTGAAGGAAACGGATCGAATTTTCACTCCTTTGTGGTGAAACTTCCTCTCATTTTTTTTGTGCACGGTACAAGCTGTCAAAGTTGGACAATTTTTCTTTTGTTGTTGGACCTGGGGTCACAATCAACTGCATACCCTTGAAGATAAAACTTTAAACTTGTCAGAACTCAAAAATTCTGATTATCCGACCGTTATCCGATCGTCATCCGATTGTTATCCGATCCTTCATCCGATCGTCATCCGATCGTTATCCGATCGTTATTCGATCGTTATCCCGTCGTCATCCGATCGTTATCCGATCGTTATACGATCGTCATCCGATCGTCATCCGATGGTTATCCGGTCAACATCTGATTGTTAGCCGATCGTTATACGATCGTTATCCGATCGTTATTCCATCATTATCCCATCGTCGTCCGATCGTTGTCCGATCGTTATCCGATCGTTATCCGATCGTCATCCGATCGTCATCCGATAGTCATCCGATGGTTATCCGGTCGACATCTGATCGTTATACCGTCGTCATCCGATCGTTATCCGATCGTTATCCGATCGTCATCCGATCTTTATCCCATCGTCATCCGATCGATATGCGATCGTTATCCAATCGTCATCCGATAGCTATTCCACCACAAGCTATGGTGAAATTGTGGTAAAATTGTGATGAATTCGTGGTAGAACTGTGATGAAATCGTGGTAAACATGTGATAGAATCGTGGTGAATTTGTGGTTAAAATAACGACTTACCATGTGGTACGAATGTGGTAAACTGGTACACTGAGAAAACTAAGTGGTAAGAAAGACCACTTAAGTGGTAAAAGTCACCGTTTCAAGTGATAAAGCTTTACCGTTTGAAATGGTAACTTCAAATTTATTTAATTTACAGTAGTAGTGAACTATTTTTATTACAAAATTCTAGTAATGTGTCTGGAATGCTATTAAGTATCAGATAACTTGATTGGAATCATAAATATTATATTAGGAAAAGTAATTTGACAAATAATGAACTATAACCTCAAACTTTTAGTAGCGCTAAATTATAGTTTTAGATAGCTTGAATTTACTTCACAATTAATTAAATACTCATTAACATTAAAAATTAACCCGTTTTATAAGAACAAACTAACAAAATGTTAATAAATATATCATTTAAGATTTTACCACTTCAAGTGGTAAGATTTTACCACTTAAATGGTGATTTCTTGCCATTTAGTTTTTTCAGTGTATGTGTACACAAAGAAAGAAAGGGAGACTGAAAGAAAGAAAGAAAGAAAGAAAGAAAGAAGGAAAGAAGTAGTAAAAGAAAGAAAATAAAGAGTGATTATTAACAGTCGTTTCTAATTTGCAGAACCGTCGCGCAGCTGTAGTCGCGGGATCTGTCCGGAGCTGGTCTGCAACGGCCTGGTCGTCGCTGCGCGATGCGCGAGTTCAAGGTAGTCGTGCTGGGCTCCGGTGGCGTCGGCAAGAGCGCCCTAACCGTACAGTTCGTCTCCGGCTGCTTTATGGAAAAGTACGACCCCACGATCGAGGACTTCTACCGGAAGGAGATCGAGGTCGACAACTCGCCGTGCGTGCTCGAGATCCTCGACACCGCCGGGACCGAGCAGTTCGCGAGCATGCGCGACCTCTACATCAAGAACGGCCAGGGCTTCGTTGTGGTCTACAGCTTGACAAACCACCAAACGTTCCAAGACATCAAGGCGATGAAGGAGTTAATCACGCGTGTCAAGGGCACCGAGCGGGTGCCGGTGCTCCTCGTTGCGAACAAACTCGACCTCGAGCACCAGCGCGAGGTCCCGACCTCCGACGGCAACGAGCTTGCGCAGCTCTGGGGCTGCCCGTTCGTCGAGGCCTCCGCGAAGAATCGCACGAACGTCAACGAGATGTTCGCCGAGATTGTCCGCGAGATGAACTTCAGCCCCGAGAAGGAGAAGAAGAGCTACTGCTGCTGCAGCGTCCTCTAATACTTAATTGCCCGCACCGACTGACCCGCGCTCTAACGTCGAACTCGCGAACCGCGAGAGAGCGCGAGCCGCGCGACCTGTCGTTGGCGCATCATCAATGTGCCGACGACGGAGTGGCGCACGTTTTTTCAAACACTCAGCTGAGCGAGTGTCAGAGGGCCCGCGGCCTCTTTTTTCACTGGAAATCGCCGGCACGGCGGATATTTTAATATACGTCGATAGTATTATATGTAATATTATTGTAATATATAAATAATTGTAGATCGTAAGTTGGCCGCGGGCCGAGCTTCACGGGGTAGAAATATGCGTGGAGAGAGGGCGCCAGCGGCGCGTCGCTCAAACGCGTCGTTCGAGTTGCGGCTCATGCAATTCCACTGTACATAGTTCGTTTCGCGGATAAGCTTTCTATTCACTATACCGGGTTTTGTACAAACAAGCTTCTGTAACTGAATAAGATTCGAATTCGTTTTGGTTATGCGTGCGTCTACACTTGTACATAATTATTCTTCTGGTCTTGTCTGGTTTCGAACTTGACAGATGGCATGTACGTCGCAATTTTATTTTAATTTGACAAACATCAAGTATATTCTAGATGATAAAGAGCTAATGACGACAAATTGAACATATTCTGACTTACAGATCATGCACAGGCATTGGCTAAATCGCTATTATGAAAAATCAATATCATACAGTCATCAGAGATGAATGTTTTTTTCGCTAAAATATCCTAGTGTATGATGCCAGTGGTTGACTTGAATCACTTTTCAAGTGATTCTTCTCGCATTTTGTACAGCATCACTTGAAAATGAAATCCATGTTTGATTCCATTTTGGAGTTATGCGTCAAATTGCCATGACAAAGTAGGAAATATCGAAAAAAAAGGCGACGACGTCAAAGATCCAAAACAAGAGCCAATGTTCCGTTCGTCGTAATTGCGCCACACTTTGCTCTTTTGTGCTGTTATCTCTCAAAACTCACTCGTATCCGCGGCACTGTTGCGTTCTCGCTTATTTCTTTTGTTGTTTAGTTCTGCTAAACAAGACAGCGTACATTGATGGCATTCCGAAGCGTCAAACCAATAGCACTCGGCCAAATGGCGCTTCTAATTTTCGATATCATGGCGTCTCGCTACTCGCTGCTCGTCGTTCATCACCTCGACTCGAACGACGTCTCGCCGAGCGTTTCGCGCTGAAATGTGCACTCGAAGCATGTCTAGCTCGTGACTTGCGCTGTGTCAGCTACACTCTAGCTTAACCTATGCAAATTGTCGAATGGTCATAAACCGTTGAATTCGCATTTGGAGAATTTGGGTAACTCATTCAAGTTGTAATGCGCACAGCGACGAGTCGTTTCGTGCGCCCTCTTCCACGCATGTGCAAATTCAAATAATCGGTATTTTTGCACCTGAAAGACAAACATTAATAAATCGATTGCTCGCGAAAAGCTCGACCAAGCTGCCCGAGTAAAAAGAAATGTGTAAGATCGCGCACTTGGGAGGGCGAGAATTGGCACGGCGCTTTGAAATGTAGTTTTAGCAGTCGCGCACGTGATTTCCGTATCATGTGCGCCTCCATTACAAACAAAGTGTAGCGTTGTTTGTACTGGAGGCACACAATGCGAAACGACACGACTGGACGGTCTTTTGATTTGAAAAAGGGGCTTGAACATGAATGCATTAACCAGGATCCAGTGCAGTGGTTTCGCGCAAATTGTACAGTCTAATTGTATGCGGCGAGAGAACGCGCGGAGCGGCCGATCGGCGCTGCGCTGCCTCTGATTTTTTCTAAGCGTGTCGATGTCAAATTAGGCTAGGTTCGAATGCAGAGTGTACAGAACGGATCTCGCAACAACTTGTTGTCGTTTGTTTATTTCCACTCAAGAGAAGAATCCGACGTGCAAGGCGTTTGTACAGATTGCAGAGATTTTATGGGATTCGCGAACGTAAATTTGTTCAGCTCGGGAGACCGGAACTGGGATTCGAGACGAATGCACGCCGGGACCATGGCACTCCTTCTATAGAAATTGAGCCAAGTCATTGGGATGTAACAACACACAATTGTCATGTGATATTTTTGTATTTTTATACGGCGTTTTTACGAAGGGATTATCACTTGTCCGAGTCAGTTTGTAAAGAAAGGTACAACACTTTGGCGTCTACGTAATCGCATTCCAAACTGACCATTTGCAATTGGGTTTTTGACGTTACGTTCGACTTTATACAATGTGCATATTCAATACCATTCGATACAAAGACCAACCGTTCGTTTATCTGTTGTATATAATCTGTTTTGATTTCATGTAATTAATGTAACAAAAATATAAACTATTTATACCGAGAATCAAACGAGTGTTTATCCGAGCAAATTTACCTCCTCTATGACACTAGAGAATCGTGACACAAACAACCTGCTGTTTCTGCGAATATAAGATATCATGAGATTTTTCAAATGAGATCTCGCATGAGATCTCACTTCTAACTATCTTATACAATATTTCACAGGATCTAACTTCTTATACAATATTTCACATGAGAAACCATGTGAGATCTAACGCTAGAAATTATTTTCACTGAAATTAATTTTGACAAAGGGGCTAGCGGGATAAGATAGTGAATCGGCCCCAGACGAATTTAGACTTGTTGTAGCGTTTGACCTCTTCGAAACTAGTAAAAAACAAGCGTCAGATGGTTTTTAGGTTTATAGTTTGAAACTTTAGCCTCGAGTCGCTAAAAAACCGGTTTTTTCAGATAATCGTAAAAAAAATTTTTTCACGTTTTTAACTCACTTTAATATGGGTATATTATTCTGAAGACTTCAGAATATGAGTACAATTTTTTCCAAGAGTATTTCACTCGTTTTGACCTCTACAGATTATTTTAAAACCAAAAAAACCCTTCAAAATACCATTTTTTCGAATAAAAGTGGGTTTTTCTCGGGCTTTATATGGTTTAACAAAAGTCGCAAATATAAAATGTAGCCCCATTTCGTCAGATCATGGGGGGCCAAACCGCGTTTGAATATCTTTATCCTATAAGGCAACAGACGAATTTTAGTAAAGCATTGAATATGTGTAATACCAGCATTTAGTTAATATTACAATTATTTCTTTGAATTTATGAATTCAAAGGACGTGTAAACGTTCTATACTATGAGATAACCATATTTCAACGATCAGAGTATCTCTAAATTTGGGGTACAATTACCCTTTGCATTTATGTATACCGAATCCAAACTTTTGAGACACCCTGTATATATTTTAATTTACTTATTTATTTTAGGTATAGATTGTTTTGTCTACGACGTGTGGTGCTCAGTTTTGGTGTATCGGTGTTTTTTACAAAGTGTCAATTAGTAGCTTCAATTGAAAGTGTTTTGCTGCAAGCTGAAACTCGAATACAGCTAACACGGGTGAGTGTAGCACAAGTAAATTATAGATTGAGGCTATTTTTCGAGCCTAGGAAACCGTAGTTGGTGTCTTCTAAATGTATTACATTACGCATAGTTTGAGTCTTTAAAATTAATCTAGCTATATTCTGATAATAGGCAATTACTTTCATCGAAAAATGTTCAACTTTCATAGTCAATTGTGCTCTGGTCAACCTTACTCGTTTGTTTCTAAGTTGTTCTCTTTTCTTTTTCCAGGTTATTATTAAAATAACGTTATCAAAATGCCATTTAAAAGAAAAATTATGTACCACGATGGAAGGTGCCCTAATTATAACAAGTTATTGCGTTATGACAAGAAAAAGAAACAACACATTACATCTGCTTCTACCGCGCAACAGTTTACAGACATATTGCAAACACAAATTGCAATATCAGACGTACTATGTGGAGATTGTGTTTATATAGCGAAGAAGAAAAAGCAACCTGAAGCTAGTTCCTGTTCGCTGGTAGAACATGACGTATGAAATAAAAATATTTGTTACTTATAATTTAGTTATATTGGATGTAAATAATAATTTCTCATTAGGGTGATGTGCAAGGCGAAGAGAGTTCGGAATTAATATTGGAATGTTCAGAACCACCAAAGGACATGATAATTTCCGATGAAATAGAGTAGCAGACATCAACACTTTCTTTATCGTCAGAATTTTTGGAATCGACTCCACCAACTCAGACATCAGGCAGCGATCCATCTTGGAGTATTCCATTTAAAGAAACACGTGAGCTAGATTACGTAGAAATGCCTTTTAAACGAGTTATTTCGTCACACAGGTACTGGTGTATTTGCAACGCTGAACCTGCATCATTAAATGTTGTTCCGTTAAAAGCTCGCATTCAAGTTTTCGCGAATTTTCATTTCGGAACAAAACCGATGTTGCCCAAACCACTTAATTAACAAACGTTTTTTGCTTGATGACATCGAAAAATTGCCTGTATATTCAAACTTTTGCAATATAGAAAAAGAAGAATTAGCGTTATTCATGAATGAATTGTCAATCAATGCAACACTGGTATTCTCAACAAGTTAGGAACATGCGAACTCTCAGAAGAACTAATAAAGGCTTTAATAGGTTACACTATCGAAGAAATTAGCTTGTTAAAGAACATGCTTACCTCCAAGCGAAATACCGAAAATCGTTCTGTCGAGCAAGCCCTTCTTATATTTTTATTTAAATTACGAACTGGTAATTCTAATAATATTGTCTCGTCCATATTCAATATTAAACATGAATAATACGTTACAGAATATTGCTAATCCGTGTTAAACTCGTTTGAAAAAGATATTTTGCCACTTCGCTTTGAAGCGCAAGCGTGTTCTCGAGAGGATTTAATTTTGAATCATACATCGCCTTATGTACAAAAATTGCACGGTTTTGAAAATCGATTAATTCTTATCGTTGGTGGAACGTACCTTCGCCACCAAAAGAGCGGTAACAATTATTATCAGCGAAAATCGTATTCCGGCCAAAAAAAAACTCCTTTATGTAAGCCGTTCACCGTGTGTACGACTGATGGTTTCATTGTTGACACATATGGACCATATGTAGGCACTATGAATGACGCAGAAATAATGAAAATTGTTTTGAGTGATCAGAATGGCTTAAAAACCCTTCTCAAAGAAGGTGACGTATTTATAGCTGATAGAGGTTTTAGGGACGTTAAGGCATATTTAGAATCGGAAGGCTATATTGTTTTGATGCCTGCTTTAAAGGGTAAAAGAAAGCAGCTTACAACGATAGAAGCTAACGAAAGCCGATTCGTCACAAAATTAAGATGGGTTGTCGAAGCCGTTCATGGCATAATCGGGAGCAAATTCAAATTACTCCATCATCAAATTGACAATAAAATGTTGCCAGTAGCTAAGGTGTACTGCAGGGTATCTAGTTTGCTGGTTAATTTATTCGGTAAACGTTTAAATTGCGATTTAGGCAATCAGGACGAAATTGCGAACTTCATGCTCAGAAATAAAAATACCGAGAATTCGTTAGCCGAAGAAGTAAGTGAACAAAATTGGAATAGAAAAAAGAAGATTTTCAAACAATTGACGTCATCGGACGTGGAAGATTTCCCAGAAATGTCAGAAAGAGACTTAAAAATTTTGTTCACCGGGTCATATCAATTATCGCAAGCTGTTTCATACTTAGCAGAAATGTATACCGAAGACGGTACAATTTACATTAATTATTTAGTAGAGGATGCGACAATTCTTAAGTGTGAAATAAGATCTAGACATATAAATCGGCAAGTGTATCGGTGTTATGTTCATTACGAACCAGATACGATTGGTCTGGCAGGGATTAAACGCTACGTCTGTGATTGTGCCAACGGATTGCGAACTGTTGGTTGTTGTTCTCATGTCGCGACAATTATTTATTTTCTTAGTCATGCGAGATATTTGTCGAAAATAATTCGTCCTGCTCAAATCCTTACAAAATTGTTCGAAGAGCAGAGAATCGAACCAGTTATCGATGAAGATAGTGACGAAGACTGAAAGCTAATTGATTATTGTTTTTATTTATATGATAATATATTCCATTTTTCATTACAAGTAAACGTAGTTCTTTTTCTTTCCTTCAATTATTTATGTATGTTGTTGTTGCTTATTACTGGCCCAATAGACCGAAAGAAAGAGAAATTGGCACAAATGATCATTGAAATATGGTTTTCTTATAGTATAGAGTGTTTACACGTCCATTGAATTCATAAATTCAAAGAAATAATTGTAATACAAACTAAATGCAGGTATTACACATATTCAGTGCTTTACTAAAATTCGTCTGTCGCCTTATAGGATAAAGATATTCAAACGCGGTTTGGCCCCCCATGATCTGTACGAATAGGGCTACATTTTGTATTTGCGACTTTTTTTTAAACCATATAGAGCCCGAGAAAAACCCACTTTTATACGAAAAAAATGGTATTTTTAAAGGTATTTTTGGTTTCAAAATAATCTGTAGAGGTCAAAACGGGTGGAATACTCTTGGAAAAAATTGTACTCATATTCTGAAGTATTCAGAAAAATATACCCATATTCATAAGTCGGTTAACGTGAGTTAAAAACGTGAAAAAAAATTTTTTTTTACAATTATCTGAAAAAAACCGGTTTTTTAGCGACTGGAGGCTAAAGTTTCAAACTATAAACCTAAAAACCATCTGAGGCTTGTTTTTTACTAGTTTCGAAGAGGTCAAACGCTACAGCAAGTCAAAATTCGTCTGAGGCCGATTCACTATCTTATCCCGCTACCCCCTTTGTATTCCAATGTGGGAACTTTATTTTTTCTTATTTAAATTGTTATAAGTCAACTTGACCAGGAGCGCCTGGTGAAGTTAAAAAAGAAACAAAGTTAAGTAAGTTTATTTCTCGGTAGTTTTGACTGCCGAGGGTTCTCTGGTTGTCCAGCTCATTGGTGATCGGAGTACCGATATCGAATGACGAGCTGTTGCCCGTTGGATTCTTTGTGGATTCGGGGTTCCTGAAGCGAGGCGAGTAGGGGTTCACGCATACATGTCGATTCGATAACTCACTGCGCAACAACAAATTTCTCTGCGCGATAAGCTCGATTCTAAACAGTTCGAATCAAAATAGTCCACCAGGCCAAACAAATTCGACGTATTCAAAATATAATTCGTCGAAAATATGAAAGAAAACTTGAAACGATTAAATTTGCTTAGCCTACGTTTATACAATAATTAATGTCTTTTTAAATGAATATTATGTTTGTGAAAAAAATCTTATTATAAAAACGAGTCAAACACGATACTTTTTCCAACAAGTGGATGTGGATATTATTTACTATTATTTTCCACTGGTGGAACATATGTTCAATTTTTTCAAAATATTCGAACAATATCAGTTAATAAATTATGCAACTGTTATTAAAGTTTCCATGTAAAACAGATAAGCTTCATTTGTAAAAATTACAATTTTCATTTTTTACACAAGTGATAACACTGAATTTTTCCACAAGTAGAATAAAGAAACACTTTTTCCTAGTTGTAACTCACTAGCTGGAGAAATATATTTATGTTAAGAAAATACAGTTTGTAGGTTATGTTAAAATAAACATTTACTTTTAAATCTGTCGATGTCGAAGTTAGTTCCACTTGACATTTCAGGCCGGCACGGCCGGAGTCCCAAGCCAAAACTGCCTGGCACTTGCAAAGCCGATTTAGCCTTGCTCACTACGGCAGATTTGGCTTAGAATTTGTCTCAGTGTGGCATAAGTACGGCGCGAAGGCTGGATCATGATCAGGAGCCGTACTCTTGCCAGCTTAATGCCAGCCTGTGGTCAACTTGTTGCCAGACGACCAGTACGGCAACCGGCTGGAAACTGGATTGCACAAAGCTGGCAAGATTATCACCACTAGGGAGGGAATTTCGGATTTCTTCACGAGTGCACTTGCGGAACGAGGTGCAGCCGAGTTCTCCAAAGAACGACTGAGAAATCTAAATTCCCCCCGTGTCGTATACGATTTTTCTCCTTACGAGGGAGCGGGAAGCCCGCGTTTCCGTCCGTCAGGGCGGGAATGTGGGTATTC
>JABFPB010002378.1:0-20351 GCA_022817645.1 Ceratoteleas bidentatus
ATATAATATAATATAATATAATATAATATAATATAATATAATATAATATAATATAATATAATATAATATAATAATAAATATATATATATATTTATTATAAAAATATATTTTGCAGATAAAAAATGAAATAAATTTTCGTCTGCAAAGGTGGATCCGAATCACCCTGCATCGCCTCTGTTTTTCTCAATTTATCGGCGATTTCTTGTACACCTACCTCGTGAGATAAGTGCCAACGAAATGAAAATCATTTTCTCCGCGCAATATAAAGCAGTGAAAGATCTCGCGTACGAAATACGCTTTGGTGCCTCTCGTAAACTTGTAATATTCTTTATTATGTGTTATAAATAATATACGAATCCGAGTCGTGGCAGATAAAATAAGTCGCGTGGGCGTCTGGCACCTGAATCCCATGAGCCCATTTTGCGGCTTGGCGCGTCGCGTGTGGGTGGTTGAGGGAGAGATTTCCACGTTTTCTACTAGTTGAGAGTCACTTGCGATCTATTCCGTAGACTGCACCATTCATTGCGGTTATCGGTGTTGCAACGTTCGTACTCTCCTGACCCGTTTATATTCTGTTTTTTGCTTACATTACACTCCACCATTTTTTCCCATTCGCGAACAAACATTTCATTCACGCGAATCATCCTCATCGATCACTGAATTCGTTAATCTTCCAGCGATCATTCTGTCCGCGCAATTTCCTACTGGTACTCAAAATGCGTTTTTGACTTGCAACAGTAAAAATCAGTTTAATTTTATAACTGCAGGGCAGAGAGATGACAAATTTAAGAAATATGAAATGCATTGGGAGAAGGATATTTACAAAAGAGAATGTTCTTTTTGATCGTTGATTTGGAAATCCGAAAGCTATGTCGGGAAATACTCGAAATTTATGCCATCAACGTTCGAGACTGACAATTTGCCGCGTGGGAATTACTGTAGTTAATTTTTTTCAATTCGAGGTTTTTAAGTAACTTAAGAATAAATTATTTATCCAATTGCAGTGCCGAAACAAAATATGTTTCACGTTATATGAATTGAAAGTCGTCACAATATCTTGAGAATGTAAACATGCATCTATTGTGAGTCGATAAAATCAATGGAAAGGTCGGCAGGCGCAATGGAGAATAATATCCAATTGTTTCAGTACGAAAAATGTCATTAAAATAAATACAGGATCACAATGGGTGAAATTGCAGCGCAAGATATTCAATTAGGATCGAGATTCGCAATCTTCTTGTATGTGCAGCATATGAATGTATTTTTCTTCAGCACTGAATGTACTGGTGTAACGTCATAGCTCATCGATAAGTGGATTTGGGCATACTTAATGTATGCCCACTTTTGGTAAACTTAGAAAGTCAAAAGTATATGGTCACATAAGGTTCTCACCGAAAACTTATAACCTAGTAGATTTTTGGTTTTATTTTTAAATACACATTTTTTATTTATTTTTTATAAATACTTTAAACAAAAGATGTAATATATTTAATGCACGTAACAAATCACAGAACTAATTTTTTTCATTCTGTACAGATTTACAATACAGATTTACTGCGACCTTAAAAAAGTAGTTTTCTTTCTTTATAGACTTAAAAAAATGTATACTTAGAACGCTTTAAAAAAATACAACTTTTAGAATGTTTTATAACCAAAAAAAACAATACACTTTGCATTGTTTTCCTTAAATTTTCGACATTGCCGCCCAATGAAACTGCCTTAAGCTTAAAATTTAAAAATTAGAATTAAAATGAAACAAATGTAGAACGTTCACCGCAGAAAATGTTTGACATCTCCGCGCACAAAGCGTCTCCCATTTTCGTGGTTTCATTCTAGGAATCATAAATGAATATCCTTCTAATTTCGAGGACTCGTCTGTGATGCAAACTCATCTCGTTATTACGGCAAAAGCCGTAGCCTTTTCGAGATTACTTTAATTAGATCGACCCACGTTGGGCGCCAAAAATTTTCGACGAAACCTTAACGATCATCGCGACTCTCTCCGAAGAGAATAATTAACGTGATTACGTTTCTCTTTGCGTTTAATGCGCCAATAATTATATGACGTTTGATGCGAGAGATACGTTGTTTTTACATGTGCGATTTATCTGCGCGGCCTGTTCATGCGAGATCTGCGATTACAAAACACGCGCGTGTCCCCCGTGCGTTTCAAATGGACTTTTTAAACAAATTAAGGCTGCCCGATACCCCACGCCGGCCATAGAAATTTATGGGCCTTTATCTAACATCTTTTACATTCTCCGCATAAATCTTCTCGTCATTCGCCGAGCACGGCAGCGCTTGTGACTGGGACAATACGTATTTATGCAAGAGTCACGCTCGATCTTGATCGTTTCCGCGAATCAAATATAGTCTGCTTGTGATGTTCAATCGAGAGCCAGTGAAATGCGAGTGAGCGTCCTTCGGCTGATGGGATAATCTGTTGCTTACAAACACTTTTATTAATGACAAATGCAAACTAGTGTTACGTCTGTCAACGAGAAGTAATCTAATACGTGCAGCTTTTGATTCCCAGTCTTTTGTAAAAATAGTAAACAAAATCATTTTATTTCGAAGAAAAACTATTTCAGAGTTACAGTAAAATATGTTGACGTGTTATATCTTTGCAAATAACTTTAGCATGGTGAAATAGTAATTTAAAACCCTTTTATGTGTATAAAAAGTTATGTGTATAATTATTTCAAATAGTATTTCAAACATGAAGATGATTCAAATACTATTTGAAATTTTGAAGACCAAATACTATTTCATGCAAGTACATATTTATACTGCTATTTCATGAATATGAATATTTCAGATTGTATGTGAAGCAATTATTTATACTGTCGAACCATTAAAAATGTCAAACCAATTAAAAGAGAAACTGTGAAACTGTACCCAACACTGTAGGTTTCAGAAATTTTATGATAGAATATTTTTACAGCAATGCTGCGGTTACGTTTTTCCAACGTCTCCAAGTCACTCAACTGACAGCATAATACTTGTAACACAATTAGCCAGCTTTAAAGATTTCCTGCAATTACACTTCAATAACGTGTCTTCCCAGAGCTTGGAAGTCTTTTACACTTCTATGCCGGAAGTTTTTTCCGCAGCTATTTCCAACGTATTTTCTACAAAAATATATTTTCATGAAACAGGCGTTTGCGTTTTCCATGTACAAAATGCATTATGGAGGCAATGTGAGGCAATTTGATAAACAGCAAGAATGTTAATCGGACAATGAATGAATAACAAATGCAAGTCAGTGCTACATCGTTGCATCACGAAAGCTCGACACGTGCACCGATTGGCACGTTTCCAAAATCGTATTGTCGTTATAATTGAAGCACCTCGAGCAATAGACTGTGCTATTTCGACTTATCACAAAGTAATACGTTTTTTTGCACAAAAGATATTGGGATATTATATAATGTTGACTATGAGATCAATAAAAAATTAATTTTTTTTACTCCAAAATGTGAATATGTTACTCATTCTACGAGACTTTGTTAGATATAAGTTAGCTATGATCAAGCATTGATCTTAAAAATGTATCTGCCGTTTTGGAAATGTTCTTAAGGTATTTGCATTGCGAAGTAAAAATCATCATATATTATTCAAATTATCACAAATAAAAAAATACAAAATTGTTCGCGTTCTCCGCTTCAACCGCACTGCATGATTTTTATCAACATTCACTGCATGAAACCTGAAACATTCGATTCCAAACTTCTGTTAAATGATATGTACAGATATACCATGTGTTTTCATCAAACTTTGATACTGAATATCTCAGGTTTTAAGGAGTAAAAGTTGATGAAAATTTGAACACATGACGAAACCAACGCGGACAATGTTGGATTCATTTTTCATCAAATTCGCACGATTGATTAACACCCTATCATTAAATAATGAGTAATTGTTTTAATAAATGTTAAAACATTCATGACACAAGATTTTCATCTTGTAAAGAATATCTTTGAAGAATCATATAAATTATACAAATTTTATTTTCAATACAGAAAATGACACATTTTGAAAAATGTTTTATTTTCATTTATTTATAACAATTAAATTTTTATAACAATTAATTTTTATCATTAAAAAATGTTTATGATATCAAGGAAAACTTGTCATTACAAAATTACCTCAAAAACAATATTGTTTAAATAATACATTCATATTTTATTTAACGCCCTAAATACACGGTACAAAACCTTAATGACTTGCATAAAATTCAGTTTATCTGTATTTTATTCGAAATTTTAATATATTTTTATGGTCTGTGTACGTATAAGGTATTAAAATATTGAGATTTTTTAATATTTCTATGAATTAAATTGTACCTGTTTTAAAAACGTCGCACATTATGCTAGAAAATAATTTGTATACACCTTCAAAAATACCAATAAAATAATCTAATTAGAAGGGAAACATGAAGCTAGTATCAGAAATTATTGGTCAATTAGTGAGACATTAGTGTTTAAATTTACATTTACCTAAGAATACGGAATTATACCAACCGAGGATTTCAACATTATTTAATCGATTTTCACAAACAAAAACTTTAAAACCAGTAAAGAAATTATATAATAAAAACGTTTGAATGTAAATAATAGAAAACTCGAAATATTTTTATCAACAAATTTATAATTACCCGCACAGGGAAGAATTTGTGTTAAAATATAAACACGTACATTTCGAGAAAAACGTATATATTTTTTTATTTATGTTTAATACATTTATATCACATATATCAAGTATGTGTACAATATACTTCAAGTATATTTTTGCATATATTTCAATATACACTTCTTAGAAATGTCAATGATAAACCCAATAAGTATATAATTTTTTTAATGTAGAAAAAAGTGTAATTCACTTTTGTTTCCAAAATAAATGTATATTTATGTATTTACCGTCTTGTCGCATATATTTAGCAAAAATATGTCTAATATTTATAACTTTTGTTTCATGACAGTTATTAAAAATCCGTCAGTAATTTTTATTACCCTCTTAATTGCGAACAAAATGACGCTAAAAACAATAAAATTGATTGTAATTTGAGCTCCCCCTAACTTTTTAAAAATTGGGGTTTTTAACAATTTTTGTGGATTAATGATAAACAATTGATTTTTTCCGCTACACATTATTATTAAGGGACCTAAATTCTACAAAATACCAAGAAATCAAGGAGGTTGTATTAAAACTGACGAAAATAGCCATTTTCGTGGAGAGTCCCCTTAATATATCATTATACACAGCCTCACTTGCATATGCCTGATTTACAAAAGTTTCCAAATACATCTACAATTATTTTACGAATACATGCACACATTTTCCTACGTTCAGGCTAACTCCCCGAAATAAATTTTCCAGACGAAATGCCTGGAAATGGTTGTCGTGCCTCGAGTGCATTTGTAAACAATTTGCGTTAGCAGATGCACCAAATTGGCATGCGAAACACGTGAGACCGGTCGGTTGAGAGCCACTGCTTCATTGATGGAGGCTGCGGTCCATTCACTCCTCCCTCCCCTCGACTCCTTCTCCGTTTCTCTCCCCACCGCGCGGTTCTTTCTCCTCGTCGGACTGTACTGGTTCACCTCACTCATCTTTACTCACTGGTAGAATGCCCATGCACTCACTTGCCATCCTTATCTTCATCACATCCCCAGTATTTTGCTGCAAAATCAAACCGCCCAAAATCTCGCGAATCGCTACCAAAATCCCAGACCTGATGAAAAAACTTGGCATTTTTTCATCAGGTCGCAAACTCCGCGCCTCCGCTCTCCTCGTTGCACAATTAATTTGTTTAATAATCGTTCACCTTAAAACCCGTTTGCACTATCGTCAAACGCAACCTGAGTTGCGATTAACGCTAAGCGGCGCTGCAAATGATAATTTGGCGCGAGAAAAATGGCGTCGTTTTTCTTGAAAAGCGCGGCCTATCGGCAAAAACACCATTAGGTCTTTCATATCTGTGTCACTTCCTGTCGTAGATACGGTAAGCAGGTCGAACGGTCGGCAGACCGTAATTCGATCGTTCGGCCTGTTCTTATGCACCTGTGTATTTGCAACGACGCCGACTTCATTTCGCATTCGCAAATTGAGCGGCGGCGTTTTTGCCGGCCGGAAAAAGCAACTAACTACTCTTAATTGCGCGCGAAAAACGGGCAAGTGGCGACGCGAGCCCGGCCTTAATTGAGCGAGATTTTTCGGCCGACTCGCGCGTTTCGGGCGGCTTGCGGAAATTGTGGTTGTTATTCGCTCGAGAGGCTTGCCGGGAGAGGCGAAGTTAGCGGGTTAGCGAGGGGGACAGGTGCGCGCAGATGCCTTAGGGCGCGACCGGAAATCCAATGCTGCGACCGAACCGAACGCTTTCCGAGACGGGATCTTTCTAGCTGACTCCAAATCGAGCCCCCCCCTCCGCCACCTCCCCCCTCCCGCGGCCCGCCGTCGGTTCAATTTTCTTTTTTGTGCGTCTCTTTCCGTCTCTTCGCCACAGCTTACCTATCTTATCTCCTGAGATTAAGAGTTCGCGAAATTCATAGTAGTATTCTTTTACGCGTACTTTTGGTACGGGTGGGTAGAGTGGATTGGAATTCTATATGCGTAGCTTTGTAGTTTGGAGAAATTAGAGAGAATAAAAAGAAATTGATATTAAGGGTTGAATTTAAAAATGTGTTGTTGTGAAACGGTGTAGATTCATTTTTCCATTTTTTAATTAGGTTAAACACTTTTTTTTGAAAAAATTTGTTTGTTTTTGAATATAGGGCCGTCTGGTAAAATGGCTAAAATATTAACTATTCGACCGATTTTGATGAAATTTGTTTTAAAGAGCTATCAATAAATAGAAAACAAAAGTTAACTCGTTTGCGGCAAAAAAGTTAAAACAAATTATATATTTGTTAATAAATATAAAAAAGGCATTTCAAAAACGTTAAAGGTACACCAATTATCATTCAATTTCAACTTGGCTTGCGCCGAAATGTTCGGAATTCAGCTTTGAACAAATCTGTCAGACAGAGTTTTGATAGCATTTATAGTTATTTTTTATATTAACATGAATAACTTTTTTTCAAATTGAATAATCAAAAATCTGTCTCACCATAATCTATTCATTATTAAATTCTAAACATTTTAACGAAAACTACATCAAAATCGGAACAAAATTCGTGTACCTTTAAATTTTTAAAGTTAAGAATTTCTCCAAAAAAAGTTTTCCAGATAATCGAGTTGAAAGTAAGAAATTCCCTGACAATCACTAAAAATTTTTCGAAAACATGAAAAATAACAGTTTCTACGGGTTTTATTTTTTAAATCCATATTATAGAGCACATATTTATGGAATGAAACAAAATTCGTCAAAAAATCTTTTTTGGGCAAAAAGCATCAGACGGTCCCCTTAAGTAAAAAAATTGAAATATATTAACTTCAAACGATTTGCGTGGACATTTTCTGTCGGTTTACTTCTTACAATATTTTATTAAAATAACAATTGATCAAAAAGTGACTGAAAGAATATGCGATCTTTATTAGCATTTTAAGCATAACGTGATTGTCTGACAAGATATAGAAATCCAGACAATTGTTTTTTTTAGATTTTGTTTTACTTTGTAAGTGTATGTAATTTGTTATTTTTGAACTTCAGCTTAAATCCTTTGAACTATAATTCAAAGTTTCATCTCCACAATTTTTTAATAGATTATCTTCTTTTAAGTATTTAAGATTTTTTATAAAAATAACAATTTATCACAAAATTCCAATCTTCATGATAATTTTAAGCGTAATTTTATTGTGCATTTTATTTATTAAGCAAATAAATATCCAAAATTGTTTGTCATTACATTAGAACTTATATGACACTTGAAGACTTTAATTAATTAATTAACAATTAAATTTGCTATAAGAACTAAATTTGTTATTTTTATTTATTATTAACAAATTAATGAAAACCAACAACATTTTTTCAATTTTTCCAGCATATTTCGGAATATCAACCAAAAAATGATCATAAAACATTCAAGGTAAAATAAAAATATTTTCGGGAAACAACAATCTATTCAGTACAATATTATTTTATCGAAGGTAATTCCTTTTTACAAAAAAGTTGTTACTATTTTAATAGCATATAATTATATCCAGTACTCTGTATAAATATATTATGCGCCTACGTTTGTATCTAGCTAATAAATAATCGTATTTTATCAATGTATCAGTGACTGTTGAGATTAAATATATAATTTCAAATACCAGTCTGCAATAAATCAATTTAAAAATTGATAAGAAGTTAATAGTATCATTTATTTAATAGAGCTTTAATTAAGCTATCATATATTTGTTTCTAATAAATGAATGCGACATTGATATTAATGATATAACTATCTTAATATGACTTTAATTAAATTGGTAATCTTATTAAAATCTTTTGCTTTTTTAGATCAGATAATATTCTTTTATAATCCACAAAAACGCATATTATCCAGCTTAAGCGCAAAATTTAAATTTACTTTTATGTCATGTCACAATTTATTTATATTTATTAATTAAAAAAAAGGTATAAAATTTTTAATTACATCATGAATAATCGATTAATACACCTTCTAATTACTTGAAATTGAATTGTATTTCATAAACAACACTTCATGTCATTACATTTATTTCTCAACACCGAAAACTAAGAGTTTAAATAAAACAAAAGTTGCAACGGAGATAAGTTTCGCGATTGAAGAAACAAAACATTACACGGCCGAGCAATTAGAACAGCGAGTACCCAGTTACGTAATAAACAGAAACTCAATCCGACAGATCGTTTTGGAGATCACTCGCAACGAAGCAGGCAACGAAAATGTTAATTAGGTTAGATTTTATTAAATAACGAAAAGGTTACAGCGAGTCGATTCCGGCAAGGTCGGAAACACGAGGAGCGCAGCGACGAAAAAAAATGCAAATCCAAGCAAAGCGAATAAAAACATTTTCACAATAATGGCACGATTCCATTGAAGCGATGATTTTTGCTCAAAGCAATTTGTTCCGAACGAACCAAATGACTTCCGGTGTGCGGTTCTCGATTCGCAGAATCCCCAGAGTTTACGGTTAAATCGCGGCACTCGCCAAAGTTTTTCTGACGAGGCTCATGATCGTGAACCATTTTCATCGCACTTGGAACAAATCGTCATTAAATCAAATCCACCAATGAAAACAACTTTTTGCCGCCCGTTCATGGGTTTCCCAGTTTTTTGCCCGATTATTGGCTTCTGCTGAAAATTTCCAACGCGAAGAGCCCAACGCTGTTAAAAATACGGAGAGAATACGATTTACCATAATAAAAATGATCACACGATTTAAAAAAAAAATAAATAATAAGAGAAGTCAATTGGAAGAAATGAAAATTTTGAATTTTAATTACTAATTTTAAGAAAGTCAACTGGAAATTTAGCAGTATAATTACTTTCTTTTTCTTATTTATTACAAGGGAATTAATAATATTTAAAAAAATATTATTAATTCCCTTGTAAAAAATAAGAAAAAGAAAGTTTCTTATTTTTTAATTATATTTTTTTTCTTATTTTTTTAATTATACTGCTAAATTTCCAATTGACTTTCTTAAAATTTGTAATTAAAATTCAAAATTTTCATTTCTTCCAATTGACTTCTCTTATTATTTATTTTTTACAGGGCCTAATAATCATAGACAAAATCAACCAAGCAGTGCTTGGCGTTAGTTCTTTTTAAGTTTAATAATACATTCTATTAAAAAAGAATTTCCCCATATGTTAATAGATAGATTTTTTCTATCAGATTGTTTTTCATTCATAAACACAATTTAACCTCCTGATATTTTAACCTCAAGGTCTTATTCTCCATAAAAAATGGAACTATTTCGCCTGACAAATCTCTTTTAAAAATTGGGGTAACTTACTGCCCCAACCTCTGTTTTATAAGTATTTTCTTCGATATTAAATCAATTTTATACTCTTAACAGTAATGGTCAATATGTTTGCCTATAATTAATATATATTAATTATATATTAATTATATAATTAAATTAAATAATAAAAAAAATAATAAAACATATTATAAACTTTGCAATAAAATTTACCGAAACCTCCGATTTGCCTCGCAAATTTCACCTTTTGACTTTCGAAAACCCACGCTAACATTGTAAACGACTAAACTCGCCCGAGGAAAATAAAGTCAACCGATCGTTTTGATCCGATCAAAAGAGTTGAGTTTCAGGCGTGAGTTCCGGCGCGGCTTTTCGAGCTCGCCAAAAAAAGGTGTCTCTTACACGAGCGACTATTTCTGCCGATCCCGAACGGCTCGAAATAATGTGTATCTAGCATGTCGCTAAAACAAGCAAATAATTGAATTGAAACCGTATCCACCTTTTCCTTGCGAGGCAGTAATTCCAAACGTCGTTAGGATTCTGTGAAAAATTGATATCCAGTGTCTTTTTAATCTCGTTGGAATACGTTGGCAGATAGCAAAAGGAAATCCGACGAATGCTCATTATCGGCGAGTCTCATCTGGGCGAGGATGCGACTGTGGCGATTAGTTCCGAACGAACGAGTGTCGAACTGTAGCTAACTGCTCCGGGCTTTGCCGCTCTCGATATGGATGACTTCCGCCGCGTTCCTCTCGATCAGTGCCACCTCTTTTGAGCCGCGTTTAGCCACCTTTGGCAGTCAAAAAATTGTACAATTGAAAGAAGACCATCAGCCGCCGGACTCCCAAATGTCCGCGTAAAAAGGCATGTCATGCGAACAGGTGTTGCCTCCGTTTGGTCACAGACAATTTTTCGCCGATGGCAAACACTTTTTCTGCTTCGGTAATTGTTTATTGCTTACTTACAGCGCGCAAAAACTCGCCACTCTGGGGTGATATTTACGATGCAACTTAACGAGGATTTTGACGTTCAAGAGTTGCGAGTGGATCTTTTATTCGGCGGAAAAGAAAGTACGCGATTCTCGGCCCGGCCTTTTTCTTGTTTACGTTTTAAGAACCGACCGCTTTTTGCCATTACGTCTGTATTTATTTAGCAAAATCGCAGGGCATCAAGCATTCACTGCAAGTTAAATAATGCTGGTCTTATAGATTTCTGTGGCTTTTAAAAAAATTTATATTCTTTTTAGTTCTAACTCAATTTCATGCAAAAAATAAAATTGATTGTTTTTTAATATGTAAATCAATCAATTAATTTACACTGTTATAGTTTTTACAAATAATTATGCGTTTAATCCTAAAACTGTCTTATCAATGATTTCCACTCGAAGAATCGTAATTATACGACAAATCATCCGTCTAATTCCCTTAATGTAAACGGTACCTTTTGTTCCGGTGGACCGACAAAAATCAAAGGAAAGCGGCATCATGCCGCTCGTTCGTGGGAAAACTATAAGCGGTTTTCCACTTAAACCGCTCCGGCAGAGGCTCGGCGATGCCTACCCTAATGATTTATTTATTTGTGTTGCCGCGCGCGAACCAAAACAGCCACCGGTTGATCAGATGCATACGTCCTTTCTCCAAAATGGAAGTAACGTGTACCCTATAAAACAGTATACTGATAATGAGACGAACATTCTAATCATAACCGGATTTCCCACTTGATGTAGATCGAAGAATATTTCCTCTTGTAATAAGATTAAAATCTTTTCAAAAGTTATTCTCTCACCATAAGAAGGTTTTTTTTGAATCTTCAACGATAATATTCCTATAGTAAGAGGTAAAATTAATGTATGATAAGACGTCGATTAATTATTAAAATTAAGTGTCTTGTAAACTAAAAAAACATTACCAGAATGTATTCTGAATTTGAACAATTAATTTCGTCGTCCGTGGCACCATAATCTTTAAGGAATTTATTCTAAATTGTATTCAGCAAATGACTCTATTTCTCTTCCTCTTACACATTCAACAGACGAAGACAAATTATTTCTTTCTGAAATTCTGAACACATTGTTATTGAAACTACGCTTGAGAATAAAATCCACTTGTAATAAGAATGTTTCTGATTACCATTGTAATTTCATTATAAGAACAAAATCTGAAAATATCTGAAAGTCTGAAAAAAGTCTGAAAGGTCCCAATTTTTACACTTTTTCATACATTTCCATACTAGTTCAGATTTTTTCAGACTGTTTCAGACAACTGCTGTTATACTCATAATTAACCTAATTTTCTCTATATCCGAAAAAACAATAAAAATCTGAACAAGTCTAAGAAAGTCTGGAACAATGTCAAAATTGGGACTTTTCAGACTTTTTTCAGACTTTCATGATTTTATGACTTTTTCAAACATTTTCAGAGTTTCCATTTCTTCAAGGGTTCTTATTTCGAATATTGTATTCTTATTCTTAATTCTTATCCTGATATTTTTTAGAGTGTATTCTTCGTTTGTTTCAGGGAAACTGTACGCCGTATTTGGCCGGCGACAGGGTCGCGTCGTCGCGGCGGATAACGCGCTCGGATTCGGCGGCCAGTTCAGGGTTTTAGCCACATTGCCGGTGGCAGAGAGTTTCCATCTCGCTCGGGAATTACGAACGCAGACTTCCGGATTGGCTATTCCGCAGCTTGTCTTCAGTCACTGGGAGGTGAGTCGAACAATGTCCCGAGATTACGCACGAAAACGTATTATGTCGTCCCAAACACAAAACGGCTACCGGAAATCCTCCGGACCCGAAAGACCACTTTTCTATCCATATCCGGACTCGCGTTTGCGACTTAGCCACATTTTTTACCTTGACACAGTTTCACAACGGTTCCGACAAAAATCGAGCTGCAGCTTCCTATTTAACATGTATCCCGTTTTTTTAACTTCCCATTTTCTTTCAAAGTTCACTTCCGAACGGACCGTTGGGTCTCTATTCGGAACCCAATTTTTGGGAAAGCTAATTGTGCCGCGACGCCGCGTTCCGGGAATCCGGAAAAACAGGAATTGTCCTTTCGATCGGAAGTCGCCATTAATGGTACCGAGAAATTATCGGCGATACCATTGTGCGACGATTTAAACAATTTTGTCAAGTAGATTGTTTCCGGTGATTTATTGGCCGGTTTTTCGTCGGTACTCGTTGAAAAAGGTACCGGAAAATGTTACATGTCGCCGTGGGAAACAGTTTTCGGCGGACGCATTTTCATTTCCGCACAGCTGATCACATAAAGGAAAAAATGCTTCGCTAAGACGTTTGCTGATTCAGCAACATCCTGTATTAACTTAAGGGCTGTAAAATGTGTTTTGGGTTCCGAGAAGGAAAATGTGCTGACCAACGAGGGAACGGTGTTGCGGCGAGACGCGGTAATCGATTTTTTATAAACAAATTTGTCATGGATGAGAGAAGCATGGCCGATCGATGCCCGGGATTAGTTGAAAAAGTGGGATATTGCCGAACGTGTGTAACCAACTGTCACAATATTTATTTTATACGATGACACGCCGGTATTTGATGGCTTTCAATGGGTATAATTGCTTATTTAACGCCTTATTAGTTTTCCCTAAACAATCTGGCGCGATATTTGTCTGGTCCTGCAAGTACTTGGAAATGAATGATGTACGAAATTTTCATCAAAATTGAATTGAGCTAAATTACGAAAACAATTTGTTTTCCTTTTTTTATAATGAGCTATAAGGGGATAACTTCTTTCAATATTTTGGATATTTAAAATAGGGTAATTGTTATTTTACGTTTATCTTAAGAAATACTGTACTGCACATTGGAGATGAATTGTATGCAATGTGAAATTAATCATTGTAATTAAAAAATTAAAATAAAAATTCGAGTCGAGAAAAAATTCAATAAAACACTCACTTATATTGTAGTAGTTATTGCACTACAAAATATATAAATTGCATAGTTTAATTTATCCTAAAGCGTATGAAGATAAAATAAAATCACATCGAATGTAAGAATGAAGAACAACATAATAATTTACGCTTGAAACAGTTTTTATTCGCAACGTATCAATTGCTAAAGGCTAATGGGAGGAAATAACATTGCTAAAATTAGAAACAGTGGTTTTTATTAACGCCGATAAAATTACGTTGAATCTTTTTAAGAAAAAATATAAGATTCTTTTAATTTGAGAATCATTCAATTCCGTGCATAAGATTCTTCAAATATCTCGACAGCACCCTTTTCTTAAACCATCGGATCAGTCGCAATGATTTCCCGAACCTACGAAATCAACTCCCATAGCCTGCGAAGTTTATTTCCACATTTGCACTTCATAATTCACCCACGTGAGCTTTCGACTGAAACTGCACTCGGCTCTTCTTACACTCGCATTCCCCGGAAAAATGCAATAAATTTCCCGATGCCGGAAATCTTTTGGCGGCCACATCTCGGGTCATTTTCCTTACACCCCTTCGAGGACGCTGCTCGTCCTTTCTCACATTCCTGAGTTTTTGTAATTCAACCTACGGGAAAATTTATCTAGCTTTTGGCAAGCTTTCTCAGGCGGAAATCTGACTATTCTATTCTAGGCAAAACTAGTCAAAAACTACCCAGTTACTGGCAATGGGAATCTCACTAGAAAAACAAATCTCTTATAATAAGAGATCTCTTAAAATAAGAGGTTAAGAGGTTTAATATATTTTTTTGAATATTTTATATCTTAAAATAAGGTACATTTGCTCTCTTTTCGGACAAAACCTCTGAAATTAAGAGATTACTCCTTCCAGTGCTAGTCTAGTTAGAATTTGTAAGAATCTAAAATAATATTTGCCAAGAGAGAATTGTTAACATTAGATTAGAACTACTAACTAGAACGGAGAACGCCAAAAGCACAATTTTGGCCATTGATGTTCACTTAATGTTAAAAATTTCTGAAGTCCAATTATGGTATATGCACCGTAAAATCGAATTAAGGTACCAGTTACCGCAAAATTAATGTATTTTTAATACATTGATGAGATACAGTTTCAGTGTTTTGTACATTAATTTTAAGTTATGTGTCATTTATTATAACGGTGTCATTTTCATTGATGCTCCTTCATGGTTCCAAAAAAAGCCTACAAATTCCCAGGAATTTTATTCTCATTTTCCGCAATATCCATTTCCAGTATTGCTGCCAAGTTGTAGGTCGTTTTGCTCACGCCAGAGAAAAATGAGTTGAATTGTGTATATCACAGTATATCACAATTGGTAAAAAAGATCACTGATCTTCTTTACCACTTTTATCACTGAGGATTTATGATCCGTTGTAACGAAAGTGGTACTTAATAACTAATGTTAGTCAGGAATTTGCCCATACTGCAGCAACAAACTTACTACAAACGCTATCCTTTGTCGTACCTATACAACTCCATATCACGCCAGTTGGGTAACCAGCTGAGTTGGTGAACTGCCATCAGGAGGCTTATCCAAATGTCCTCCACAAATTCACCAAATCCATTCAACGGAGACCTGATTGAGTCTATAAAACATCTCTCATCCGAAATGAATACGCGATTTGATCAAGAGAGATATCGATGAACTTAAAAGCTCCCTCGCCACCTTGAGTCCACATCTGTAGTTCAGGATCAGGAAATGAAGGAAATAATGTCAGCTTATTCAACATTCGCGAAGAGCCATCCGCAGACGTGGATACTGCAAAACATCAAGACAAACTTATTATTCGACCCCCGATTCTGCCAGGACTTTTGAAGCAGGAAGTTCTTTAAATAGATCCAAATCGCTTCGACGCTATCCTTGTTACTGAGACGTTGCTGAAGCCTGAGATATCTTCCAGCGAATTTATCGAAACCAATTTTTTATAAACATCGAGACACTTACAAAAATAGAATTATTTTTGTAAGTGCCTCCATTAGCCTGTAAAAATGGAAAAATAGAAACAGATGTTTCAATTACCTTTTCTATGAGTCTGGGAGAAATTAAAAGACATTAAAAATCAAATATATTGTATTGCTTTCAATGCCTTTCTATTTCTCGTGTGAAAAAGAAATAAAATAATGAAATAAAGTAAAATAAAATAACATCGAGATTCGAACTCGAAAGCTTGCGAATGTCAAGCAGACAGTTTAACCAGAAACGGTAGTTCTCATCTAATTAAACGGTTATTTCCATGTTTTTGAATCGTGCAAAATCGTCACCGTTTAACACTGTGGACTTACACCCGGTGATAAGATGAAATTTCTCTCAGTGCAACGAGGTACATAACACCTTTCATGAAGATATCAATAAAAAATCATGTCGAATTCTATTTTTAAGAAAGAAAATTAAAAATACATAACCTAATATTAGAATTAGAAGCCTCCAAGTCATATGCTGTCCCAATTGTTAAAGAAAATCTGGTAACAATACGGCACCAATATGGCAAAGGTATGACAAAAGCCTGCATCACGATCGCGAATCAGGCTACTGCCATACAGATGCTACATAGTTTCCACCATTTTGCCATCTTGTTGCCTGACTCTCCGTCTGGCATCAACATGCCAACAGGACGCCAAAAATAAAACTACATGCTAATTCACTATCCTGATTCCGACTTTCATTTTTTCACGCCGAGTCATCGAAAGCTCTTCTTCGACCTTGCAATGCCCATAATTCTTCTCACCACCTTCCAAACCATCCCCATTTGCATCCTCTTACTTACCCGCACCGGAAAACAGCACTGAAACACACGCCCCCTCGGAAAGTTTTCCTTTCGTCAATGTCCTCGGAAAAGCCCGCCAACTCGGGGGCATTAATTTTGCCGTTTTCGCACTCGAGTAACGCGCGTGTTCGCCGTGGGGGTCTTTAGTTTTTCAAGTAGTAACGCAGGCGCTTTGAATCGCAGCCGGGCGAGCGGAGACGCCGAAGAAAATAAGGAATCAGGTTTTTTTAAAGGTGTAGGTTTCAAACCCCGCGGAGCCATTGTCGTCGTGAACAATGCGGCCAATCAACCGGTGACAGCCTGACAATGCAGCGGCCTGTTGCAGTCTCGAGGAACCCTCGGCGTGCATAAGCCGGATCCCGCGCAGGACGCCCTACCTGGGGCAACAGTCTTTTGAAAGAGACGGCATGATACTTCTTCAAGGAAGCGTTGATGAGCCACCTTTCTTTCGCCGACGATATTTCAGACTTTGAATGCGGGAGAGAGCAGTTGCACCTTGCGAAACGCTGCCAAACTCGAGTCCTCCCGGACGATCATTCAACGATCCTCGCTCGAGCTTGCCATCTCATTCGGGGATATTAATCAATTTGGCGAATCGCCGGAAAGCTGAGGAATGTATTGTTGTGCCTGTGAAATGGTACGGCGTTGGAAATTGGCCAGGCAAGTAGGATCCAAGGAGAGGAAATTAGGGATGTTGCTGGTTGACACATCTTTTGAACTGGCGGGGCATTGTTTAAATCTGACGGTGCATGAGCTGAAGCAGGTGTACAGTTGATGGTCATTGACAATCGGATTGTCTGGACGAAACGAGTCGGGAGGTTGTATAATAGGTTGGTTTGAAGTGCTGGTGTCTTTAGGAGGGAGGGAAATGAGGGCTGTAAGGAGAAAGCCAGATCGCTAGTCAGACTGTTGCGGATCTTAATGGTAACCCCCTTAAGAGTTTGTGCTTGACCAATGGATGGTGGAACGATGGGAAGAACTTAACTTAGCAAGGCGATACAGCCTTCTGTAGGATCTTTAAACCAACCTTTCTGTTTTAAAGATTGCTTGGAGGCAGTTAAATACAGCTATCTTATTATCTGAATTATCCTGCAGGTAGAACTATATGAAAGTTGGTCATCAGTTTTTTTTACTAAATTTAACTACTGTTGATAGCATAAACCAGCCAAATATTTTACGTCTTTATTTCGTTAGTTTATAGTTAAACGCTAAAAAAATGGATTGGTTTTTTCCATCATTATCCAAGAAATATTTTCAAAAATCGAGACAGTAAATAAAGTAAAATATTGATTACTAAAAGTATTCTATTATTAGATCAATTAAAAAATGCCATTGTAAAGTCAAGAGATTTTATAATTCTTCAAAGAAATATTTATTGCTGTTTCTTCCCAAACAAGATCTACGAAGACATTTATTTTCGTAGTTTCTGTAGGTATGATAAAATAAATTACGAAATAAAGTCGACAAGCTAATCATATTGATAATGTCTATACACATCTTGGGTATCATAAGTAAGTATAAACTCGCACAATCCAAGTGATTGCAATGATTGGAGGAAGGTCTAAAAAATATCAACGTACTTGACGTCTTATTTTTCTCGACGGTTGGGACAAACAGCTACCACATTACTTTAGAGAGGAGACTCGCAGGTGCCAATCAGCTGTACGTCATATATTAAAATTCTGAAACGGAATTTGCGATACAAGTAACTAATCACGAATTTCTTTCCTCGGCTACAGTAAGCAAAATCAAACATGAATAAATTGATAATCTAAATTTGCCTTACGCCTCAACTTCGTTTATCTTAAAATGTTCCAGATTGCAAACTATTGTATTTTTTATATAGAAATAAAAATACAATATTTCTATCTTATATTGTATAATATTGTATCTTATAGAAATAAGTATATTACATAAAATCATTACTTCTTGTAGGTATTATATTTTATTCATCAAATTTTTTTAATTACAAAGTATTTTCTTCTACACAAAGAAATTGTCTGCAGCGTATATGCGTAAAAATTATGTACACGGTTTTAACTTCCAACGAATTTAATTTTTACTGTTTACACAGTATGAATAATTCAAATCAAAGTCGAAATTAAGCAGCACTGAATTAATTGCACTCGAAAAATTGTGCAAATGTTTATTTTGTAAATAACCTAGATTTTATCAAATGAATGTTCGTTTAAAATACAAACATTTCTCTCTGAAACTGAATTCACTCAGAATTTCTCTACGTCCGTGATTTTAATTTTGAGTGATACTTCAGAAACGTTGCAAGTAGCACTTGTAAACCAAGCATTTATATAAACAAAATTTTTATCGAATGCAATACTTTAAAATTATTTTCAAGTAAGTTACTAGCGCAGATAAATTAAGTCCGAACGTCTCATCACGCAAAAAACATTTCCTCGTTGAATAAACAATTAACTATGTAAAATAGATAGCAAAATAAATAACAATTATCGTAAATGTATGTTAGAATATTCACGGAGAAAAATGTCACGCCATAAAAGCAAGAGGTAGTCTCGTGCTTCATTAGTGCGTTAATTTCATTCTCATATAGCATACTCTCTAAATTTCAATAAGTGAATTCATTTATTTTAAGTGCATATGCACTTATCTGAATAAGAGCCCGTTTTTCCACTTTATGAAATTTAAAGAGTAGATCCACGTAATCTGCGTGGCAAAAGTATGCACACCAGAAAAGCAGTACGCGAAATTTAACTTAGGTTAAACTCGGCGCTTGAATCGCAGCGCCACCACACTATATAAACATGGTACTACCTATCTCCCTATCTATAGAATCAAATTGAAGCTATAGATTTTGTTTTCATGAATTCATAACAAAACTATAATAAAATATATGAACTCAGTGAACTGAGCCAAGTTTCGTATGACTAGATCTAATAATGTAAGGACCCATATAAAATGGTCATCGATATTGTATAGATCCAGTAGTTTTTAAATAATAGAATAGAATAGAATAGAAATTAATCGGATATTAATTTCTATGGCAAAAGTATGACAGCCAGCTGGAAAACCGTCCGAAAAGTATCAGGCAAGGAATCGGGCAAGAAGATGGCAGGGAGGATGACTTTGAACACTGATATAGTGTCTCACTATATCAGTATCAGACAAAAGTGTCTCAAAACAAAACAAAATGAAACACCAATGAGACAGTGATACTGTTGCAATATTTTCTAGTGATACTGTTGCAATACTTTCACCAAACTTGCGTCATATTGCAATCGCCACCGGTAGGCGGCGCCACCGCCCAACCTTTTCCCGCAAGTTGACTAACCGCGCTCCCTGCCATATCATTTCCTTCTTCTTGCCCGTTCTTTGCCTGATACTTGCCGGACGGTTTTCCAAATGTCTTGTATATTTTTGCCATACTAATTTTTATCATCGGGTACCATTTAATTATTACTCAGTGGGGGATAAAATACATTTATTATGTCTCCTACAGTAAAATATACTATATCTGTAGGAATTTCGTTCGTCTACATCTTTATGAATATTTTTCTCAGTGTAAGAAAATCAACTAGATAATTTAGTCTATGAGAAATCAGTTCTAGTAACTAATTTCTCATAGACCTGCCTACATAGCCCCGGAGAACCATAGGACTGCCTCGAAATTGGTCAAAAATGAGGCAAGAACCACCAATAATTGAACAAATAAACTCCATTGGGCAAATACTGGCCAAATCTGGGACTACCTGGTTCACAGGGGCTTAGATACCAACTAGTTAACC
>JABFPB010002379.1:0-20358 GCA_022817645.1 Ceratoteleas bidentatus
CTTTTCCCAGTTTTTGCAGTGCATTGAAAAAATATTGTATATAGCAGGTTTACCGATCATTTCAATGGATCAAGCATTTTTAAGTCTACTCAGTTTCGGTCAAAGACCGTACTAAATCACATAAGTCAAGTTCGCCCTAGAAAAATGTGATGAAAGTTCGCAAAAGCTGTAAATTATTTCTCGAAATTATGAACACTCTTGCATAATTTCAGTCAACAAAACTGAACTAAGTCTACTACTGCATGCAGTTTTGAATGTTTGCATAAATATCAGTAGACAAAAAAAAAAAATTCCCTGCAGTGAAAAGTTGACGCAACGGTAAGCTGCTGACTCGGCTTTATCTCAATTCCATTCGGTTCAATTGATTCGAAGTAGAACGAATTGTTTCAAGTTCGACATCGGTTATAAATACGAAATGTGAGTCAAGCTTAAGCAGCCCGGACTGTTTATGAATGATCGTGTGCCCATTTCATTGAACTTCTCTAGAACAATCGTATCGAAAATCGCAGTGCGTCTGTTTGCATAAATTGCTTTGATTTATTTATTCCCGATGTAAATGTAGCAAACGCGTGGCGAATTGGCCATGTAGGCCGACGCGTTTGGCTTGTTTATCGTGGACAACAAAATGATTAATGTCTTTTCAGTTGGCAGAGGATGCGGACGATAAGGCCCGCGATATGGATTACCATATCGAGCTGATCACAAAGGAGGATCAGCCGATGGTTATCAAATTTCTACGACGATTCTTTTTCCGGGACGAGCCGCTGAACGAATGCATCCAGCTCATACCAACGGGAGAGAACAGCACGTGTGTCGAATTGGAAGAGTACAGTACTTCCGCCATCGACGACAACATTAGCCTTAAAGCAGTGACTTCGAGTGGAACGATCATTGGAGTATGTTTAAATGGTTAGTTTTATTTTTTAATTTATCAGTGGTTAGTACATCAAATTCAGTAAAGTTCACTGAATGGTATTCAATTAAAAAATTCATCGCAGAGTTAAAAAATACAGGTTTAAAGGTGTTAAGTTTTTAGACGTTGAGACTCTTACGGTGTTTATTTCGCGAAAGACACTTTTGCGGACTATTTTACGAACCAAACACCCGATTTTGACAGTACAATACAATTTTGACAGTGCAAAGTATAAAATTACAGTGTATTATGATAGTTTAAAAATACATCCAAACTGTAATTCTTTTCAGGGAAACTTTAAAATTAAAATATATACGCTGATTATTATTAATATTACATGTATTCAGTTTAAAAACTAATTGTAAAAATAAATGCAATTTTACAATTATTTTTTACATTGTATAGACAATATGAATTAATGTCAGTTAATTTGATTAGGAAAACAAACTTTCAATTTAATGATAATAGAATGTTCAGTTTTTTTATTTACTCAGTTTGAAAGCTCAAAACTTGTATCTTTACATTCGCCTCCACGCAATCAGAGGCTTTTGATCAATAGTAGATTCCATACAAGTGCTGAATTATAGCACGCAGAGTTTGACGTCTTATGAAACTGAGTGAACCAGGTTACACGTAAAATGAACTTTCTTAACGTTAAATTGTAATTATCGCAGACATTGAGTAAATGAAGTAACTTCGTTTATAAATTATGGAATAGAAACGTGATTTTTTATAAAGTGAATGGCACGTAGTATGACTGTACAAAAGTTACACTATTGAAAATCTCTGAGAAAATAATGGATTCATATAAAAAATAGGCATAATCTAAAATTGTTCTAATTCTAAATTTAAAAAACTAATAAAAATCATAAGGCGATATATTTTACAATATACTTATCTATAATTCATATAGCTGTGGACTGAGAACATGATTCTCTTCAATTTAGAAACGACAATAAATCTTATTGCCTTATCAGGATTTGTTTCACGACAACTACCTGTTCATTAGTACCTAATCAGCATATGCTGCACGCGAAATTATAATATTCGTCAGTTCATTCCAGTTATCACACTAGACGGTTAACTTTTACAATCTATTTTTCAGTGTCGGGTTCATCAACATATCCATCGTTCGTAAAAAAATGTACTGTTCAGAATGGCAGTGAACAAATCTACTTTGCTTCATTTCGTTTAAATTTTACCATTCACGTTTTTGAAGAGTAATCTTCTTCATTCCCAATCTGAGGAGTAAACTTTTTCTACCGAATAACTGATTTGGGAACCATGCAAAGAAAACGGTGTGATGATTGATGATGAGTTATTAAATGTTAGAAATGTAACTTGGCTATCTTTGTAATCTGACTTGCATTCTCTGCTACAGTTTTAATGACAAGATCACAACAGCTACCTTCTCATTACTTAAGTTACAGTGACTATATGATTTTCTTAGTACAAGAGTACTCCCCTATCGAATCAAGTTCAGAAGATGTATTGTTATGGAAATACGAACGTAACCTCATTACAGTTTTAATGATTTGTCTATACATTAATGTATGTATCACAGTTATAAATTGTCCGTCAAGGTGTCATTCAATGAATATTAAAAGCTTGTCCGTGAGATAATCTATTGTTATATAGAGATGTTACACCTTCTTCTCTCTTTTTTCGAGCAGAGCGAGTTCTAGCTGAAGAACATTTCGCTTAAATCAACCATGTCCAGTCAAATCATATTGAAAAATTGCCCACGATAAAAAGGTGGTGGTCCATTCCACGTAGATAACAAAAATCCTTTACTCACCCTCGAGGGAATCGCTCGACCTAACGTAAAAGCCGGGGATAAATTTCGCCGCGAAAAAAGACACGGGGAATTAAAACTCCTGTTCCCTTATTCATCTGCAAAACGATCATTCAAATCAGCCGGTACTCGGATGAAACAAAAACTCGCAGCCACACAGTTTCCCGTTCGTTTTCAAATCGTTAATAATAGCCGCGCGCGAATTTTTTTCAGCCCGAGCGAAAACTTTTTGTTCCCGCATATTTATTCCGGCAGCCGCAACAGTAATTGTACCGATTCATTATGTCCATAACTCCATTATCACATCGATTACCGGCGCGCATGAATCTCATTAGCCGCACGTCACTTAAACATCACAATTCGTGCACAAAAAGCGCCGCACTTGCATAATACCCGGCGTAATCGGCGCTGTTTGTGCGGCTAAAACAACAGTTACGATTCCGGCTAAATCGCGCCGGTTATAACTGTAACTGGAATCCGAATCGGCGTTATTGCACATCAATGTTAATGAACGCACGTTTTGCATTTTACGCGCCAATTCGAATCGCGTTAGTGCGGCGTTTTGCCATCGCCTGTAATTACGGGCGCAAAATCAGTCGCGGAGCTCCGCACGGAAAAAATACATAAAAACATGTATTTGTAAATACATACTGTTTGTCACCAAAATATAGTTTTTATATATTTTTACATAGTTTATCGCTTATATTTCTTGTAAATATATAGGAAATATATGTAAAAATATATCTGACATACATGCAATCATATATTTGTGAATATATTTTTTGTTTATATGAATTTGTAGAAAAAATATACAAAATATATAACTTTTTGCCAAAATATATATTTTTACATATATTTTGCGAATATATTTTCTTCCGTGCGGGAGCGCCTTCCCCCGAGATAATTGGACTAATCATTCAAACGCACTATGCGTGATGCACAATTTTTACAATGTTGAAAGTAACATTTCAATTTGCACAAATTACACTAATCAGTCACAATTATAGTAATCGCCGTTGTGATATAATATAAAATTACGGACGGTGCAGCTGTAGTTTCGTTTGCCTGGCGTGATTTAGCGTGGCAATAATGCATATATTTATAGATCTGAGATGTCGAACTATAGTTTGTTCCATTGTAACGAGCGAGTAAAGATCAAAGTACGTAATCGGCGGGATTACAGTGTAGAAAAAATGCGCGAGGAAAAAATGCGGCGCGGACGGGGGCGACAGGAAAAAAATCGCGGAATCCTGATTTATATATGATTAAACCCTATTCGTCGATAGGGTCGGCCGGATGCTAATTGTGCGGGATTATTTATTACATTCGTGTAATAATACTAATGCCAGTGACCTTCGGACAGCCGACAGCACGTGTGTTCGTAGTAACGTTTCCACTAATTTGCAATTGAAAGTAGTGTGATTAACACTTGGAGATCATCACTATACTAAACTTGCGCCATTAGCATAATAGAATTAACGTTGTCTCTGCAACGGTGTCTCGTTGCGTGTCTGAGATTTGCTTAAAGTTATTGTCTTTTTTGTGCCGATTTTATACGTAATCGTCGTTGTCTGGCGTACGCGCTACCATTAATTCCAGGACGTTTTTTAGTGAACAGTCGTGCACGCTTCTGGTACGTGAAAACTGTTTTTGTACAAACCAGTTTTCACGGCAACTTTGGTCACGACCGAATTCAGCTATACCACCGACAGTAAGTTCGTGAACACGCTATACATTTTTAGGTGAACTTTGAAATTCAGAAATATGTTATGTTCACGAACTTTTTGTCTTTTTTAAGACCCGTCGACCAAACTCAGTTATTTTGTTCGAATTCAACTCTGAATAAAATGAAAAATATAGCTGATAATGTATACTTATTGTATATCAACCGAAAGGTCTGAATTTTTACTATAAATTTTAATTAGTGCCATCTCGTTCTGATACCAATTGCGAATTTGGCGTAAGTTTGAAGAAAGAGTTGCAAAACTCCCAAAAAATATTTTTCAAAAATCATCATAACTTGGGTTAAAAACAACATTTATTAATCCGACTAGTATATTTAAAAAAAGTTCATGTTCTATTCTTTCAAATACAACTTCGCTAAATTGTTTTATCCTGTGCAGAAATGAAGATACGATCGTTCAAAGTTCACCAAAAAAAATATATGGCGTGATCGAACTTTCTGTCGGTAGTGTATGTTTTATGGCTTTTTTGTCGAGTCGAATAAAAACGTTTATTGTACTGTGATGCACTTTCAGGCGTGATGGGACCACCGACGGAAGGGGTACCAGACTATGTAACGAATTGCAAAAATCCAAAATTCAAGAAGATCGTCACTCTTTTGCACCATGTAGATAAACAATCGAATGTTAGTGGCAGATATCCTAATAAAAAAGTTATGGAATTAAGGATAATATCGGTAGACATCAATTGGAGGGGGAAAGGAGTGTCGAAGATGTTGTTCGATAAATCTCTGTAAGTGTGAATATTAGTTGTAATTGATCAAAGTGACGATTCATCAAAGTATGTATTATTAATGTCTGTTTTTGTTCAATTTCAGAAAACTCGCGGAACAACATGGTTTCGATATTTTACGAGTAGACTGCAGTTCTATGTTTTCTAGTAAATTGTGTGAAAAATTTGGATTGCATAAAATCTATGAGCTTAATTACGCCGACTATCTGGACGCCGAAGGAAACCCAGTTTTCAACCCAGCCTCGCCACATTATCAAATGAGAACTTATATTCGACATTTGAAGTGATACAAACGAAATATACAACTGAAGATACAAACAAAGAGATATACAGTAATATATATATAATATATATTAAACGAAAGTAAACTTTTACCGAAACAATTTTTGATGTCACGTTCAAAACGTGGTTATTTTAAATAAATTGTCTGTTTTTTAATAAAATGAAAATGATTAAACATTGCAATGAGTTTATTAATGTTTGATTAAGCCTTGATCAAAAGACATGGTCGAGTATCCCCGCTGGTATGTTACTTTGTGTTCGCGAGAATATATCAACGCTTTTGGTATTTGCATTTTTATTTTTATATTTCAAGTCTAACTAGAAAAAAGAAAACTTCGAAAAAAATCGGAATTCAAGTTTTTGCAGCGAATTCAACACAAAAACTGGACGAGGTGAGACTACATCCTGGAGAAGCTTAGTGCCTTAATTCAAGATCTATGCCACTCACATATGCAGACACTATTATTATATTATTTTTTTAAAGATTGCAGCAATTTGATTAAGAAAAAACTAAAGCATTGATTGTAAAGAAACATTGTGTTTTATCCATACTATCAAACCAATAAAACATCAATAAAGGTGGGAAAAACCACGCTGCTAATATTATTAGATTAATTATCATTGTTGCATTATATTTTTTTGCTGATTTTTTAATATGTTTATGTTTTCTTTAATTGATAACGCATTTGTGTTTTACAAAATAAATAATAAAAAAATAATATTTATTTATCTTTATAAGAATATATTTATTTGTTATTAGTAAACACTGTGTGAAATGCTTCGATCTAATTTGTTTCAACTTAATTTAATTTCTCAGAAACAGATGTGTTGTCTTCATTTCCGCTCGAAAGACATTAATTTGAATTGAAACTGGTTCATGATCGAGTATATCAAACTTGATTCCATAGTCGATTCCGGCTTTTATCAATTTGGCTAAAGAATCTGGATCGAGTTTTGAAATTGTTCTGGTTCCTTCACACTAGATAATATTATACGGTTATAGAATGTTGGTAATGTAGGAAAATGTACACATGTGTTATCATCTACAGATTGAACGAATGTCTTTCAGGCTGTTTGTCGGTATAGCAGAATTTATTTTGTAGCGTCCCAAACCACTGCAAATCAATACGCCATATGCAAAATTAGCAATGCAATATTCTATTATTGTAACATTTTATGGAATTTCTTGATTCATTAAATCATGTCTACGCAAATGTGACAGATTTTCCTATACGGTGTCCAAATTCTGAATATCGAAATGGGGATTGGGAGAGAAAGGGTGAGAAGATCATTGTCTGTGGGGCAGAATACTCTGCTCCTCCAGTAAGCTGCAAGGCCGACAGAGATGAGACGGTATTGTATGTGGAGATTTCGGAGTTGCCTGCGAATAAAAGAAACGTCTAGATGCCGCCTGGAATTCATCTATATGGAATGTTTGGATATCTGCTTGATTACGCTTGCTTTTCACGTGAATATTCCGAACGTATATTAGTAATAATCTAGATGAAGCGACTGTGGGCAATAATTAATTAATCAAGTAATTATCTGTATTAAATTATCAAGTATTAAATCTGGTAATTTAACAGGTCTCAGTAGACTTCAATCAATCGAAATGTTGTTTTCTATTTAAATAGTAATAACCAGATTCCAGTTGCTCAGCGTCTTTAATGAAATATGGGATCTGTAGTATTTAATTATTTTATCGGGATTTTGAAACAAATAAATATTATACAGTGTTTCTGGTACATCTCAATGAATTTGTAAAGCTTGTATATGTAATAAAAACATATATGCACAATTTCTCATATTTAGTAATCTCGTTTCACGAAAATGTAAATGAACAACTCAGGTCCGTTTTGTGGTATTCTAGATTTATTACATAAAAAATTTTCAACATTCGAGTAGTTGAAAATTACTATTCAACTTCGAAGACATATTCGATATATCATAGAAGTAATTTAAATTTTACTGACGATACTTATATTTTACAGTTTAAATAATACAAAAATTATTACACGTTTGATTTTGAATTGAAACTCCTTTTTTTCCAAGACCAATCAAATTGGTCGAATGTTAAAACAAAAAATAGATTTTTTAAAGTAAGTTAATAAATGTTTCAAAACACAAACAAGTAATATTTCCAAGTAAATATTTCAAAATACTTTAATAATTGGTTCAGAATATTGCACACTTGTAAGTGACACGAGTCCAATAAAACGACTACGAAATGAAATAAAAAAACAATAGCCGAAAACAATAGTCAAATCTGTTTTCGGCGCAAAGTAGTCGAAACCATTTATAGTACAATCAGAAAATAGATGAAATGTACAGTTCGGTTCTTCCATGTCGGAGGTATCATTGGAGGACCACTAAATGTACAATTCGAGGGATCCACATGGTGGGGCTGTTCGGTAATGAAAAACCGATTGCGATCAAATAGGCCCTGGACTGCCGGTGACGTGTAATCGAGTCTTCTCTTCTGCGGAATTATCCCTCACTGCAATTCTCGTCCGCTTTTTCGTTGACCTCTGCAAACCGTAATATTTCCTATATCCCAAACCCCAACGAATCTTTGCGTGACCTTTTATTTAGTTCAGATGCCCGTAGACTATTTCGATACGAGTGCAGCAAAACGGGGATTCGTGTCGTAGATTTTCGAGCATTAATTTTGTCATTCTGCTTCGCAAGTTGAAATCGTTAAACGCTAACTTAACGATTATTTAACGACGTATCGATCTGGCGTTCTTGAAAAAAGTCCAATTTAATTATCATCGGATTTCGAACAATCTCGCTGCGGTTGATTGATGAAACTCAAATGGCAATTTCGATGAATTTCTAATTGAATCGTGAATTAGGAAAATTATTCGTGGAGAATAATCTCTATTATGTGCATCTTATTTCAAAAGTTGAATTTTCCGCTGAATACGCATTAATCATATTTTTGTAAGAAAACGAGGTCTAATTAGAATGTTTAAAGAGTACATTTCGGTATAAATATCATTTTGATTGTCGATACTCGTAAAACAAGTCACTCGTAGGAAGTAAATCTCACGTGAGTGAATTTAGAGATATATTGATATTATGACTTTATAGACTTCTAAATGGCCTTTAAATCACGGAAATAAATAAAGGTGTCTTGAAAATCATAAATTCAGTATTGATATCTTAAAAAGAAAATAAAAATGCAACGAACGAATTTCTTACGCGACGGGAATTACTTTTCCTATTCTCTCTATTACTGCCTTGACTTTTAACATTCCCTCTAAAACTTTGGTATTTCAAAATTTGGTATTTCATTACATCAATACATTTTCCCTTGGCTGACCTGATTCCACGAAATTTCCTAAAGAAAACCCAATAGAAATCACCATCTAAATCCCGAAACTTCAGTCTTCTCATATTTTTTGACTTGCCGAGATACAGCCTTAAACGACATAACCAGCCCTTTTTCATGCGACGCCTTTTATTACTGTCCGCTACTTGCCCCCGTCATCCCCAGCCGCGAAGAGTTAACCAGACGACCTCTCCCCGGCACATTCGTTGGAACTTCGCTCGCTTGTAAAACGGAGTTTTGCAAATCGTAAATAACGTCCGCCGCGGCGTCATTTCTATCGGCGTTACGTGCGTTCCGCAAGTCCGGTCTGATAATTTTTATGATCTACTTTATTGCCCTTGCTTAACTTTATTAAAAAGTCGTTGGTTAAAAGCATTCTCCGCGTCGGTCCGTTACAAATTCCCCGTCCGCGTTAGCGCACATAAAAATAAATCAATGAGGCACGGGCGCGCGATGAACCGTCACGATCTCGCATCGAAATTACGCAAAGCGACGGTCATTAAAACGTCAATTAGATGGCGGCGCGAAAAATGGCGTTGTTGCGTCCGCGCGGCCATTTTGCCGGGGGCGCGCGATTGTTCAAACACAGTCGTCGAACGGCTGATTAAATTGAATCACCGATAAGGCAATTAGTTGTATGCGGGGCGCGCAAAAGAGAGATCGCGAAAAAGACGGAGGGAAGCGCGCGCCTTTGTGCACTTACCGCCCAAGAAGCTTTCGCATTAGAATGCAGCGTACCGGCCTGCAATCAGACCGGAACGGCGTTCCTAACTAGCTATGGATCCACGAGAACGAGTGATATAAACGTGAGCTGTCTTTAAATCACTGGTAAACTAAGTCGCTAACACTTTGCCCCAAGTTTATGCACCTCAAACTCAATTGCGCGTTTTAACGCCCGACGTATCTTTTCACTCGTTATTATGTCAGGCGTCCGCCTATCGATACCTTCCGCGGGGCTTGATTAGTCGGGATTTTCAACCAATTTTGACTCCGGGAAACCCTTGGAACGAACGACGTGCGTTTCGCCGGCGAATTACAGGGCGGAGCGAAACGGAAAAAGTTGCTTTTCTCAGCGCAACGTCTGCCAAAAGTTCGGAAATTGTTGTGATTAGAACGTCGGAGCATTGCCGAACAAGTCGAAAAAAGTGCGCAATTGATTGGCTTCGAGCTGTTTCGCACGTCCTGCAGCCCACCGACAAACATTTGTTATTAGGTATTACTATGACTAGAGTTCGAAAAAATCTTTGGAGTGCAATTTTACGAAGCTTTGAATATTCGAATTTCATGAAATACACAACGAAGGTTTCGAAGGTTTCGAAGTTTCGAAGGTTCAAAGGTTTCGAAGTTTTGAAGGTTCAAAAGTTTCGAAGTTTTCGAAGTTTTAACATATTTTACATTTTTGTTGATTATTAAAGAAATTCACCTTAAAACAAAACGAATTTATTAAAGAATGTAAAATATGCGAATACTTCGAAAGCTTCGGAAACTTCGAAACTTCGAAAACTTCGAAACTTCGTAACTTCGTAACTTCGAAACTTCGAAAACTTCGTATTATTCAAAGATCCGAAGTTAAGAAGCTTCGTAAAAATTCCGATCGCTAACTATGAATATCGACCAGGAGCCTTGCGAGGACCGCATTTATTTGCTGGGATTGAGTTCAGTGTGTGAACAACTGAATCGAAGGTCCGCGCGCGTCCGGTGATATAAGCATATTTACATCGGCTACATTGCGACTGTAGCTCCAATTCTCGTTCTACACCGCAGCGAAACATTCCGACGAAATATGATGTCCAAACAGCTGAAGGGATGATCCGTTAATCTCGTTACCGTGATAGCAGCGGCGACAATGCAGAGTCGGCGCGACAGAGACGGAACGGCGAAAGCTCGCGAGACGGAACGGGGCCGGCGCTGCATTTTTGCGCGAAGGCAAATCCGACCTCCATGGAGCTTGCCTGTATCAGTTTTGGGTCTCGCGAAAAAGTGGTGCTTGCGCAAATCAGCCGAGGCTACGTGGCCAGAGTCAAGCCGCAGCCACCGAAACGCGCATCGCCAGCCTTAACCGCGCTCGTTTTATTTCAAAACAGCAAATGGATTTGCTCGAATTGCAGCGCAAATAATTCCCCGGCTCCCTGGTTGCACGCTGCAGTGTCAATAAAATTCGGAATCGGAGCTTCCGCCACTTTCTTCGGCGCGTTTAAGCCGTAGTATACGTGCGCCTTGCGAGCAAACGATACGGATTTGTACTACTGGCAGCCAAGTTAAATCCGGACCTTACCGTATAAGAGCGCGCTATCGGAGGTCAGACGCGATTAAATTCATACTCGGTTGTAACGGCGAGTTGAAGGGAAACTATTCCGCAACTTTGCCGCTTCGCAGTTTGGTAACTACAGATTAAGCAACGAGAGAGACGCCGGCGCGGCACGGAGAGAGAAAGATAACGCCCGAGCTACATTTTCGAATGCGACCGGCGAGTTACGAGGTGAGGATGATTGCGGAAATTGTCGGGCGTTCTTTCGCGCGCGCAATCGCGGCTGTTTCTTCTAAGCATCCTAGTAGAAAATGTGATAGGGTAGGTCAGATCAGAGAAGTGGTACTTATCAGGTATAGGCGAATAAATTCAGAGGATAAGATGATAAGAATTATATCAGGGCCCCATGAGGTATTCTGATAAGGATTTTGATCTAATGTAACGATTGCCATTGCTGTGGTCCTGATGTGGCATGTCTCTGAAGGGGCATAGCACGTCAGGGCTATGTCCCTAATCAGGTGTAGGTCCTGACTAGAATTCCTTATATGCCTTTTATCATGTAACCCATACTTATTATATGCTTTACCTGATCAAAACCTAATCAGGCCTTGATCAAGCAAGCCACATCAGAATAGAGGTATACAAGTTCTGACGATGTAACATCGTCAGATTGAAAACTGAGCCTTAGGTTTTATTTCTCGTCTAATTGACAATTTTCTGATACTAATTATTTTGAACATGATTACGTTTCCTAATCATTTCCATACTATTACCAAAAATGATTCGTTATCAAGGTCTGATGTGGAATGTCCGATGCGTTCCTGATGAGGTACTGTGGCATGCTTATCTCAACATTAACGCAATTTTTAGTAGAGCAATTGCGCGAGATATTCGGCTCGATCGCAACAGATTACAGCCCCACACGAGCAACCGCAAGCAAAATGTTTTTCGGGGGATGCGTCATGCAAAACGGGCTGCGGCGTTATCGCCGTCGCGGCACGCACAGCACATCCGACAGGGGCCATTTGTTACGCTAAGTAGGGAGAGTTATGCGCGAAAACGCCTGCAAGCCCGAACGTTGCCACTTTCAAATGGGACCGTAAATAAGAATTTGGACGCTAAGGAGCTTGCGGCAGCTTGCGTATGCGCGTATCAAAGAAAAATCGGCGCGCGACGAAGCTGCGGATTTTGTTTGCTCGCGGCGATAATTTGACGACGAGAAAGCAGCGGCTGCCGCGGAAGTTAAGAGCGGTCGCGGGCGCTCGTCCTACCGGCTGCGTCTATTGGCGAAACTCGTGTCGCCGATGCGCAGACTCGCTTAGCATATGCTTGGCGAAAGAAAAATTGACGAACGGCGTGACGGGCGAAAAAGTGATTCCGGAAGTTCGCCCTGAAATTTCGCGTTACAAATATGAGCGTCCAACTTCCTTCCAAGTTGAAACTTGGCAAACTCGGGGGCCGCAGTGGCAGCGAAACGTTCGTAAACATTTTATGAATCGTCCGATGTAACACATGTCGCGGAGGACGGGGGCAGATAAAGCAGAGCGTGATAACGCTCAAAAAATCATTAACCGGGGCGGCGAACGGCGCCGCCTGGTCTCGCGCGCTATTCGGACAAATGTGCCCGACGCTCGCACGCAGCGTGCTTTTCGGTCGCGCATCGCCGCGCCGTTTCTGCGTTCGCCGCTTCGCGCGCGGTTCCATGGCTGTCGCGTTCGCCGAGATTAAGTTGTAGTTAGAGAACAGGGGTTGCGCGAGGATGGACGCGCGCTCATTTCCATAACAACAATCACGGAAGCACGTTTTCCAAATTAAGCCAAGTGTTCACAGAATTAACCCGCTTAGAAGGCGCCCGTCCTTCCGTTTGCGCGTGTTAATTCCGGCCGTACGGCCGCGTGCCAAAACTTTCCTTTAATAAGTTGCGCGTTGCGAGCCGCGCTGGAATCGAAGAAGTGAAAACAGTTCGGGCAGCCGGCTGGAAATTTTGCCGCGCGAGGCAATTTTTGGCGTTGATTAAAATCTAAAGTGCGGGCCGAATGTCCTTACGAGTTATAGCAATTAAGGTTCCGAAACGACGTATCGGTTTTGCGGGGGCTTTTCTCGGCTCAACAATTAAGTTTCGGACGACACCTGGGAAGGGCTCGGAGGACGATAGGCCGATATACAGTTTGAATAAATATCAACGGCAAATTTCGGACGATTATTCGCATCGCAGTTGAGCGGGGTCACTCGTCGAGCGAATAAATTGGCGATCCTCCGGACATAAAAATGGACGGCTAAGGTCCCTTTGTGCCTCGTATCTGGCCGAGATAGTTCGTAGATCGAATGGATGAGGTAGGTGTGAGATAGCAAAAAGAGAAATAACGGAAAAGGCAAAAGGATTGCAAACACTCCGCAAAGGTCGATCCAGGCGTCCTCTGCCATTGGGCAGAGGAGGTCGATTGATTTTTTTCGTCTTATTGTCTTACTTTGCCGCGCACTCGCAGATACATCTTTTGGGATTCCTCGACTCAAGCCACCCTTGCCGCGACCCCCGGCCGCCTTCGCTCGGACCTTCTAACTTTGCATTATTCTCGATTGAATTGTAACCCTTTCTTCTTGGTCAAAGTAGAATCTCGTATATTTGTAAATTCACTGCTGCTCCCAGCGTGGATGCCAATTGAATTCGACGGAAAAGAAAAATAAGGGAAATCTGAAGAATCACTTACTGCTAAGGAAAGGAATATTTCCTGATGCATTTTCTGTATGTATTTTTGCAATTCGTGTAGGAAGCACTTTTGCAAAGGCCGAATGGATTGGGGCCGCTTCCGATCGCTTTTTCGATCGAGGATAACATCGAGAACGCAATTTTTGAAATTCATCGTTTGATTGGGGACATTTATAAATGCGATAATTATCGGCCAATTATCCGTTCGCTGCGCGCAAAGCGACAGATGCTGTTGGATTGATTGAAATTGTTTCGTTCTAATATCCGTTCTTAACGGATCATGGCAGATTTGGGTAAACGGGAAAGTCGAGCCGAGGCGGCGCTATTCGCATATACCGTGTTTGCCGGAGCGGCGCAGAAGCTCTACGAGGGTTTCTTCACCGGAATTAATTTCGAAGCTTCCATCAAGAGATCCACTCACTCGCTTATCGTATCACTCAATGCGAGGACGTATTAGAGTTCTCATAACAAAGGAAAGCACATGCTGTCCAAGCACTTAGGACATTGAGGCTTGAGGATAAAGGGTTTATTAGCTGCTGCGGAGCTCGGTGTCGGGCTGGGGTAGTTGACATCATCATCGATGGTGTCGATGGAATGGCGAGAGCTTCGGGTTACACCCGCAAACACGTCGTTTTCGAGCGGAGATAGAGCGATCCGCGCCGTCGGAAGGCAGGGACGATGACTCGCAAATGTCATCGCGGGTGTTGCGGAAAGCTGGCACCGTTCGCGGGTTGGTAAACAATTAATCGGAAAATCGGCTCTCACGTAGCCACTCGAATTTATCGCGAGTGTAAACTCGCTTTATGTGTCCCGGAAAGTGTTGCGAGGTAATTTTGCATGCAACAAATTGCCTGCAGCAAGTGCGCGGATGACTATCAATTATCTGAAATTTAAGCCGAGGATGCGAAGCGACTTACAGTGTGAAATCCGACCCCGTTCGTTCGATCGAGACACATTGCGGACTCGTATCGATGCTCGGGTATTGGCAAGGAGTCGCGCGGAAGACGCCGTAGACAGGTATTACGTCCTCGCAATGTCGCGCGCGCGCCGACACTTTGTCGAATTTTCATTCCATCGCCGAAAGATTCACGAGCGCCCTTTTTGCTCGCGCGAGCGACATTCTGCGTGTCTCGGCGACGCGGGTTTCATCGCCGATAAATAATTCATTAACCGCCAAACAAATAGCGAGTGACGCGACCACCGACATTCCGGCGGCAAAAAAAATTGCGCGCGATTTTGTTTCCGTCCTAAATTCGTTAGGGCGGATTCACAAGACAGCATTTTGACGTCGAACGCTGGCGTTCTCCCGTTTGTATTACATTGCGACGCGCGCGCGTTCGGCGTCAAAATGCCGCTTTGTGAATCCGCCCTTAGAGGCGCAACCTGCCGTTTAATATTTAACGAATTCCGTTGCCTCTCCGGGTCCTTCGATCAGGAAAAGTTGCCGTTGCCGAGCACGACGCTACTTTCTCCATATATGTTAAGTGCCGCGCGGCATATTGTCTACAGGATAGGCGACAAGTCGAGGAAATTTGCTTGAGGATAACTTTTCGCTACCGTTGCGAAGGCGTGTGACGCGCGCCATTGCTCGACCACGGCGGTCGGTTGCTGCGCGAAATTATTTTATCCGCGAAACTTTTTCCTCCAATATTCCCTTTTGTCGGCATCTGGCATCGAAAGACATTCTTTGCTGTTACGACTATTGCTCCGGCTACAAAGAGGAGAAATATAACGCGAAACGAGGGTGAGGAAAAGTTGTCGCCCGTTTTGTTATTGGCGAAAGTTCATCGGGTTTGCGCGTTGAAATTGAAAATTAATCGATCGCTCGGATCGACCGGTATGTCTCTTTTCAACGAGACCGTGCGTCTCAATTCGGACTCGCGTAATTAACAATTACCAACGAACATGTGGCTGCTGGTGTCGCGGCATTGTGCCATTAGTACCCCTAATGGGACAGGCATTTGCGTCTGAGACATCGGCGCTTTGACATTGTCTCTCTTTGCAGTCGAAGTTCGAAACCAGTTCGATACTCTGCAGCGTAATCAAATCTCAAAACTGGCACGAGTTGGCCCGACCCGATCGCTCCCCCAAGTTTCGACGTTACCATTTGTCGGCGCCACACCTGTCCCCGCACCTGTCGGCTCCATCGCCGTGTCTCGCTCAGTGGAGGCAACTTCGATCTCGGTGGCACTATTTACTCGGTACAATTGTCTGCTCATTGATAAGGTGAAGATAGGAAAACGAGCAGACAGACAATCGAGAACCAGGACAAGGACGGCGCGGAGACAAGGGCTTTATTATAAACACAGATCGGCGAAATAGAGCTGCTTGGTTTGCGCTGATTTCAATCGGTGGGCGGACATTTTGCAATTTTACGATAAATTTGACCGGCACAGATTGGTTGATTTGTAGCAATAGTTTGGCGGCGATGGGCTTAAGCCATGATACGACTAAGCTACTCTTAAGCTTAAGATAATCTTGGAGCAAGGTTTCGCCGGCTCTAAGAGGAAACGTTTTCAATTTGCGTGCGAAAATTTCATGTTTTCCTCGGATGGATTTAGTTGTAAGCGGTTAGTCGATTGCAGATGATATTGTGTGTGAAATGATTGTTTATGTATGAATTCCGCATTGTAGAGAAAGTTAGTTTTAATTATATTCAATTGGACTACTAATCGCCGCTTTATTAATTGTATTAAATTGTCACGCTTCGAAGGATAAATATCAATAAAGCGCTTAAGGAGCTGATACGCTTCAAATATAAACTCAGTTATTTGTCTTAACTAGCGCACAGGCGTGCAGAAGTGCAAGTGAAGTAATTAATATGAAATTTCGAGTCTGTGGGAGTGCTGAAGTAATAAATGAAAATTGGTGTTTAGCCGAAGTTACAGTGCGGCGCGGACTGATAACGAAGACTATTGGCAGTAGGATCAGTTCAATTGTACGGTTGACCAAACTCGTGGTTGACTTACGAAACTTTGTCAAGCAACAATTTACATTCTTTAGTCGAACATTCAAGAAAGCAGCACAAGTCGAAACACAAAGCGCAAACTTAAGTGTAGCATTAACATGAAGCGCTGCTTATTCTGCTTTGTGCAAACTATGCTTTTACGATAGACGATTTCTTTGACAACAATTTTAATAAAAAAGGTAACGCTAATAGAAACGGGACAATTACAATCAAGCGCGTGAGTTATGATTCAAACATTCCGCTGTTATTTCATTTCAATCAAGGGGAAACTAAGCAAACTGAAAAAATGAATATTTTTGGAGAATTAAAACAAATTTTATTTAAAATTCGGAAAAAATTTGATTTTTTCCAATAAAATAAAATTTGTTTTTGAATTTTTCATTGTATTATTAATCTTTTATACATAATTTATTATTTTTTAAACTAAAAAGAAACTTCAACCTCGTTAAAAAAATTCCCAAAATATCCTATTTTTTGTCCGATTACTTGAAGTTTTTCTTAAAAAGTAACTTATGAATTCGGGGCTGTGATTAAAATCTAAATTCTCCATAATAAACGAGTTAATAGTGAGGTTGATTTTCACGCTGCAACACAATATCATATTAAACTGGTTTTCTGCCACCGCCGAATCAATTCATGTGAAACCTTTATTACGCAATCCCGCTGTCGCCACGAAATTCGGTAGTTACTCGTGAGGTAGGCGTTGTTTTTCCTAGCTCACACGAGATGTGTTAGATTCGGTGACTCGGCGGTGTAGAGCGGTGCTCGCTTCGTTATACCTTTCTTTGTTAGTCGCGCCCGTACAGCATCTGCAAACCACTTCAAATCTGACACTATATTGGAGCACGTGCACGTCTCTTGTTCGAGTGGATATGTTTGCCCTAGCAGTGTTCCGCTAACGAACTCATCATGGTGTCTTTCACCGTCTCTCTCTTCCATTTGCTCAACCCAGGTGGTACTACTGCTTTCGGCAGATCCACCTACCCTTACGTGTACACGTGATCAAGGTTTTAAACGTAAATACATCTTACTTTTACTAACGCATCATGGTTTCAAAGCTCGTTTTCTCTCCTTTCGAACGAACCTGGAATTGACAATTATTCAAGAAAACCGTTAGTTCGACGAATTATTAGAAACACGAATAAAACATTTATTCGAGTTCAGTTTTATCTTCGTTAAGTAGCTCTAATAATGTAATTAAATCCCAAGCTAGTTATACTTTGTATTCAGCCTTTTAACATTGATTAACTTTGTGGTAAAAGAATTACCCTCGTAATTAGGATTCCGATTACTTTACTGATTAGCTCAGAAAGAACCGAAAAAGACTCGCCTGCTTGCAATCGAGATCATAATATGGTAAGTATATATGACTATGTGAATGCCCTAGTAGAGAATGTGATGTGGCAAATCACATCAGACATGTGGGCCTTATCAGGATTTGACATGGCAAACATCATCAGAGGATTCCTGATGGAAACCATGTAAGATTCCAATGAGGTATCTTGATAAGGCATTGAGTCGAATGTAACAGTTGACATCGGTAAGGCCCTGATGTGGCACGCCCCTTAAGTGGCACCACATCAGGGCCTCATCAGGCAAATTGATCATGCCCTGATTATGTAATTTTGGTGTGGTTTTGATGTGGTAACCCGATCAAGGCCTTATCAGGTTTTGGTCAGAAAACCTTATCATTTGATAAGGCTAACCTTATCAGGTCCTACTTCGGTTATGATAAAACAAGCCACTTCATATTGTGGAAATATGATAGGCATATCGCGATGACTCGTGTATAAAATGTTCCAACAGCTCGGGGACAAGTCAGTCAAACTGCAAAATGAGCATCGGGGGTTCAAATTTCGTCTGTTATTGTATTTTTTTCGGCATATTGGAAGCCTGAGCAGGTTTCCTTATCATATCCACATCGATTCCTACCGTTACATCAGCGATGAGGGCCTGATGTGAATGCCTAATGAGTTTCTGATCAGGTGATGTGGCGTCCTGATAAGGCCCTATAGGGTATAGATACCCAGAAAGAAATTGCCAAATTGGCAGCGATGGCCAGAATACTGGGATGATAATCCCAGAGTGCCATGCCAGAGTGCAAGAATGCCAAAGTCGGGCCATTACTGGGTTATTTGTTTCTTTCCCTCATGGTAAGTATAACACAGGTATAGAACTATGACCATTACAACAACGGTAATACACTGACCCTCGGTGAAGTTTCTAATCAGCTCTATTCATTCAATTGGCTCATGTTATGCCATTTTACTGTTTCGTTTTATCTCAATTCCGAGGCATTACTTGATCCCTATTGCCAACTATACGGCACATTCTGAAAAAGCATAATGTTAATGGACTTTTCGGGGAAACTTTTGGGCTTTGAACGTACATCAATCGGGCGCTCATAGTCATCAAATAATGCCCGGGACCGCAAATAGAAGTTGCGGAAAATTGTCGCCCGACTCAGCACTAACTCGTCTCAAGAGGCTTGAAGAAATTTCGTGTGCGAGTAATACGAATTTGACCGGCGTAAGAATCGTCCTGATCCGACGGCTGCCTTAGAAACACCGAGCACGTACTCACGTAACGAGCGTCGTTGTCGTAACCACCTCACGGCCCATAACATAATACCGGCGTTCGCGTTACTTTTATTTCCGCGATGCTGCCCAGCGCAATGTTTGCTGCGCTCTCTCTTTTGTCGCCAGCTCCATCCAATTTTGCCGGTAAACACGACCTTTAATCACCGACACCGCGCCGTTACAACGCCCATTCATGCTTCACTTCGACCATTCTTTTGTTTTATCGATAATTCAGCTGTCATTATCATACCCCGCGCGAGCCTCGACCATACGTCACGGCTTATTCAAACGGCGTGAAAACTTTTATTAATCTCTTCGGGTGACAAGCGCGGTTTCGCACAGGGGAGGGTCAAGTGGCACTTAGTGTAAACTTCGACCTGAAATTGAGAAACCGAGAATCCATTCTACATCTACATCTACAACTAACAAACAGACAACATTTATCGAGGCAAACCGTTATCTCAAATTCTGTCTCTGTACTTGGTCCATATACACTGTCGAGTATGCATTTTCGACTTACTAATGTGCGCACTCAATATTAAAGTACTTCCATTAAACATGAAACGTAATTGTAACGTATGTGCGAGTGGAGATGAATTATGCGTCGTTTGGTGGATTTCGCGAATGTCACGGACCGGAGCACGGACAGGTCGACAGGTAGTAGATCTACAAACGCGAACGAGGTACGGCACGCATAAAGGTATGATTTCAGTCGTCCTGCAACGGATCCGCGATTCACGAAGCTTATTGTGCAAATACTATGAATTATTCTGCTATTTAGACTCATAGGAAACTGAATTCCCGACCATTAAATGATTCAGAAATTAACCGCCATAACATACACTGAGAGAAATGTTTTTAACTGTTTCTAGAATTTCGTGTAACATTATTAGAGAAATGTAAAAAAATGCGTTTTCCCTTCATTACTAAGTTTTTGAAACTGTTACCAAAAATGTTTGATAATTCATTCCGGAGTTTTGATACACTGAAAAAATTGTGGGTGAACCGCTGTCTTTTTGACGGGAAAACCGTCTACTCGCACTGTCGGTGAACGGTT
>JABFPB010002380.1:0-20344 GCA_022817645.1 Ceratoteleas bidentatus
TGAAAAATTTTGAAAATTTGAAAAATTTTGAAAATTTGAAAAATTTTGAAAATTTGAAAAATTTTGTAAATTTGAAATTTTCGAAAGTTTGAATAATTTTGAATATTTAAAAAAATTTTTAAATAAAAAATTTTTCAAAATTTGAATAATTTTGAAATTTTGAAAATTTTTAAGATACTAAGTTGTAGAAATTGTAAAATTTTTGATAATTTTGACCATTTTGGGCGAATTTGTGTGGTCCGACGTGGTTCGACGTGGTTCGACGTGGTTCGACGCGGTTCGACGGAGTTCGACGCAGTTCGACGGAGTTCGACTCGGGTTGCCACAAGGGCTTGACAATACTGAATTAGATTTATGCAAACTTTACGTAAATCATAAATTACGTAAAACATAATTCCAATTTTACTTGAAACGAAATCAATACTTTTTTTTCACTATGGAAAAATGTGATTGTCAAAGAATCCTATTTAAAAATAAAAAACATAAAAAATGAATATTTACCATTATAGAATTATCTATTTAACACATTCCCTAATGTAAGGATACAGGAGAATACGTTTCGCATCCTCCTGAATCCTTATAACTGGGAATTGCCAAATTTATATTTTTAAATGCACACTTAAACATTTTTCAAAACAGTCAGAACGCAAGTTCTAACAAAAAACGCCGAATTACATGTTTACTAGTAATTCGAATCGAACGATCAAATCGGAATGTTTTATTTGTGTTTATTTTGACTTCGGAATCGTTCGGAAATATCAGGCCTGTCCGACTTGCCTATACCTTCAATGTAAACTCGATTCACGAACTGACGAAAAAGTTGTTGGTAGCGCTAGCATCAACAGAGGTGGTTCCGGCGGTAGAATTCGAAAACATAACCTAAGAAGTAACTGTCGTTAGAGCTGCACATCAGGTTGCCGAACCAATGTCGGGAAATTACAGTTTTGTAACGTCTTATCTGCTATTTCAATTTCGTGTAACCTATCAATTTTAATTAGTTAATTAATTAATTAATTGATTTTTAATTTAATTTCATAGTTTTATAATTCATAATTATTTATTTATTTGTTTATATAGATTCACATTTACAAATTTATCTTGAATACTTAAAATAATAATTATTGATATTCATTTATACTATATCAATAAGTAATTTTCATATCAATAGTTATTATTTATTTATTCTAATTTTATGTATGGAATGAATATATGAATGAATAAATTTAAAGACATATGCAATAGGTTTACCGCGTCGTTGCCTGCCATTCAAATTGAACCGCCAGAATTACCTCTGTCGATGATATCGCCACCTACAACTTTTTCGTCAATTCGTGAAGGCCCTAAATTGGAAGTCGGACAGGCCTGGTTTTTCTCATCGAAACATATTGGTAACTCGAATCGAAGGCAAGGGGTGCCAACATGTTTTGTTGTTGAAGTGAGGAAAGGTAATTTTCAAGAGCACTGGAAAATGAAATATTTTATTTTAAGAGGTTTTGTCCGAAAGGAGAGTAAAAGTATTTTAATTTAACCTTTATGTGACTGACGGGATATCCGGGTACCCATTTCATTTTCTATTTAATTTTTTTTCGATTTCTGAAATCTCCACTTTATTAAATATAGTTTGTCTATGAAGAATAAGCTTTCATCAATAACAAACCATTAGCTTATTTTGTTCATGTGACAATGATAAACAAAGTTTTTTAATCCTTTCATGATTAAAAAAAATGGAATTTTTCTTTAGTCACATAAAGGTTAAGATACAAAGTAGACAAAAAGATGAAGAGATGTCTTAAAAAGATTTTAAGAGATGTGTAAGAGACTTATTTTTCTAGTGAGGTTGTAAGAGTGGGTGCTGAACTGATGGATCGCTGACCCAACGGTGTGGATCAACGTTTTTCAGGATTGATTAACACATTGAATGGTAGAAGGTTGCTGAAATAACGAAATACATAATTAATTTAGCGATCTACTACTAAAAAGGCACGATTTGTATTGTACAATATCGTTTTTTCAATGTAGAATTAGAGAACTGCTTTTTGTAATGTCGTTCTTGTTTGAAAAACGTTATGTCTTGTCTTGCGTTTTAACACTTTACAGTCTCTGCACCACGATACGCCACGAGCATGGTGGTGTGTGTGACCATATCTGTCTTCACTCTAACCTCTCTATATAGCGTTATCTTTGTTTTCAGGCTGGCAAAGCTGACGGAAAAATTATGTAGGGACTGTAAAGTGTTTACATCATACGAAGTAGGTCTTTTTCTTCCGTTTTCTGGCAAGTACTGATTTTTTATTTATACAATTCATAAACTTCACGATATTAGACTGAGAAAACCTTGATTGATGTCAGTGTTTTTTTTAGGTTTAATTGCCTTAAAGTTTAAGTAATTGAATCTAATGACGACAGTCAGAATTAAAAAAATGTTACATGATCGAATATGAAAAATTACTTTAAAATTACTTTAAAAACATTTTTTAAAAATAAACACCCTATTAGTTTAGGGATGCAGAATAAACAAATTTAAGGCTGTGGAATATAAATTTGGCGATAAAAGTATATTTTGTTGTCGCGATATAAAAAAGTATATAAATATATCACCATTTCGTGTATTGTTATGGAAGTTACTTCAAAATATTAATACCATGTATTTTTATACCAAAATTCCAGAAAATAAATACTTAAAAATGGGATTACCATGGGAGAGATTGAAATGACGTGAAAAAGGATATATATCCGGTAAATTTTAATTAAAGGCTTGGTGATACCTACCTGAAAGGTAATAAAATTACTTTCAAATTCTGGAAATGGATTGAATAGCTACTAGTGAAAAATAACTAAATAAACACGGAGAAACAAATTTCTGGTAAACACCATTCCTGTCAGCCCAAGCAGTTTTTATAGTAACCATTACCAGAATTTTGTAACGAGTACTAAAATTCTGAAACTGGTTACTGTAAAATATGCTTAGGCTGTCAAAACAGATATTTTCATCTGGATTTTGTAACGATTACCGAATTATTCTGGTAAAGGTTACCGGAACAGCTGAATTACTATAATTTAGAATATAAAAAATGCTTCATATCAAAAAATCTTTATTCAAAAGGACCCAAATACCCACTTGTCACCAGCGACACGCGGAAACATTTTTTGCCTAATCCATAAGCAATCAAACTTCTGTTCGAAACTTTCTAAACCGAGACAGCTCTGAAAAGTAGTCCATCAGAATTTGTGCAAATGTCTGGGATATATTTAAATAGTTTTTATAATCAAGCGATGGCCCTGCTACTACAGCAGCCCTAACCCATTATTCTCCTTTTTTGTCCCTATCTAATCCGTATCGATTACAACGTGTGATTCCCCAAAATAGCTCTCCAAATCTCTCTCTGTCTCTCTCTCCGCAGCCTGATTTGTCTTGCAAATATCTCACATAATTGGAAGCCCGCTTCTATAATTTCCAAATCTAGGTCAATTTCCAATTCTTTCTCTTACTACGAGTTTCCAGACGTTTTGCCCAAGAACGAGAAAACGTTCGTCCCACAACGCTGTGCTTAGGAATCCGCTCTCCGCTAATTTCTAGCCGACTAATTCCAAGCCAAACGCTGAGATTTGAGCAACGAGACAAGAATTTAATGAATTGCACAACTCTTATCTCGAAATCAAACAGCGCGTCAATCCGGCGCAAATCGTGTGAAACCCACGAAAGACTCGAGTGTCTCACACTCGTTGTCTCGTCCGTCGTCGAGTTTGTCCACTAACGACCTGCCGAAAGCGACACCTCAAATTCGACGCGTCCTACAATTACAGTAGTAATGATATCTAATATATCAATTACACCCTGCAAGTCGCTGCGGGGTTCACTCGAGGAAATGCTGAGTGATGATTAAACGATAATTGGATAGATTACGCTGACAAGGCTCTCGCAGTCGCGATATCATCGCTGCTTATTTGTCCGTGCCGTGTGTTCTACATCCCTTGTTAAAAAATGACGGTTAGGGTCGGGTACACGTGAATTTATTCGTTCAGTTGGTTTCATTGTCTGTAATAAACGTGCTGAAACGTATACATCATGCTAGAAAAATGACTTAAAACGGATGAAGTAAATTGTGAACAAACTGTGAACAAAAAGTCTGGAAATTGGGAAAAATTGGGACTGTCTGAACACAGCTGTTTGCAAAAGTCATTGCACAGCTTTGTAGGTTTCACAATTTTTCTAGAGATTACGAATATGTCTTAGATTTTCGTGAAGTCTTCATATTTTTGCAGGCTTATGTAGACATACAAAATTTCTGCCATTTTCCAGGATTTTTCCAGAGTTTTTTTCAGAGTAATTTTCATATTTATACAGACATATAATCAGACATTTATATATCTGCATAAAATATTGTGAACTGTTCGAAGTACAAACAGTAATTTATTTTCGCACATTTTTTCGTAAATATGTTATAATTAATTGAATTGTCTTTAAATATGATTACATAGAGTGACAACTATCGAAAATTAGTTTATACATTCTTTTTTCACCAAACAAATTCAAATTTATATCAATTCTCAGACGCCTCCCCATATTAGATACCAATGATATCTGTGGTTTGAGGAAAACCCAGTTAAATCACCTTAAGGGGAACGTCTGGTAAAATGGCTAAAATCTGAACTATTCAACCGATTTTGATGAAATTTGTTTTGCAAAGAACTATCAATGGATAGAAAACAAAAGTTAACTCGTTCGTTGCAAAAAAGTTCATATATTTGTTAATAATTAATAAAATATAGGGCATTTTTAGAAAATTAAAGTACACCAATTTTCATTAAATTTCAATTTAGTTGTTTGCGCCAAAATGTTCAGAATTCAGTTTTGAACAAATCCGTCAGACAGAATTTTGATAGCATTTATAGTATTCTGGTAATCCACGACTTTATGAAAGAATGTCACAAATAGACCAAAATAGTGTTTTTTACATTAACATGAATAACTTTTTTTCAAACTGAACAATCAAAATTCTGCCTGACCAATCTATTCATAATTAAATGCTAAACATTTTAACGAAAACTACCTTTTACCTAAACTTTTTTTGGCCAAAAAACACCAGACGGTCCCCTTAATGTGAGTTACGTGCCATAGAATGTTGAAAATACGCTTGCATGTTTCTGTTTAATCACTCTATATTTGTATATAGATTTTTGTACCTATGCTGAATGGGCACTTAACTGGTTTTTCAGTCAAAAGAGACTCAATTATGTTTTGTCCAAATTACGCCAAATGATTGTTAGATTACATAATGTTAGTAAATACATATCATGTTAGTAAATGAAAATATACATAAAAACTATAGCGAACATCATCAACTGCACTTATCCTGAACCTTAACCAATTGTACTTATCTCTTTTTTTAATGTGATTCTTTTTTCTGATGAATCCCCTTGAAAAATAAAACTTATTATATATCGCACATATACGGAAAGTTCAAAATCTCCAAGCCTTAACATTTCTATGAATTTACAAATTACTTTTCTTAATTTACAAAAAAACATCAACTTTTTAACCGCTCACATAACAATTACCGGACATTAAACATTTACAAATCCTTCGAAAAACAATTTTCGTTCCTTTACAAAATACCCTTTTCCTCCTACATGACTCACCTCCAACATCTTCCTCCCCTCTTCCCTCCTCCCATATTCCAATCCCAAAACTCGACCCAAACCGTTTCGCCCCGACACAATGCACATCGGCATTACGCAACCGTCGATCCCGGGTGGCGGTTTTTTACCACCTTTTTTTCCCCTGACAGGCGTCACCTGTTTGCGAAACCGACGTCTTCGTCCCGCCGTAAAGCCGCTCGTAAAATCGGTGTCATCCCGCCGCAAAACGCACCGTTTATCCTTTTAAATTTCACCCACCGCCCGTAACATTATCAGCTCCATCCAGGCTCACAAAAAGCCAAAACCCAGCGTCGTTACAGATGTCGTGCGTGCAGCAAATTCGCGTTACCCTCCTAGGGATCATTGATAATTAGTCGTCCGCGCGGTGACCACGCTCCGAGATTGCCGGAGTTATAGGGAGCCGTTTCGGTAATTTCGTGCGAAATCGCGAAAAGTGGAACGAGATCTCTGCAGGCGATAGCCCCGACGCGATGCCTTTGAGCCAGTTCGTTGAAGGTAATAGCCGAAGGATGCCGGCGGCTGTGGGAAAATGATCCGGTGAGCGGAGACGAGGAGAGACAGACGGCCGGCTCGCGGATACAACTCAGACAGAGCTCCGACTCGGTATCACGAGAGCCCGCGAAAAAAGGAGCATTTAGGTGTCGAAATAAAAAGCGTTAAACCGGCGATTAGATACGCGCTTGCGCATGCCCGCCGCACTGTCCCCGGCAATTTTCTATCACCCGCTGATTGGATCCTCGCGGCTCGTATAATGTCGTTATCGCATTGTAATTCAGCCACGGATACTTCGCTTTCGTTTCGGCGCTTTTTGCCGCTCGCTTTTCCCGCTTATTATAGCGGCGCCGCGGATGAGAGATCGCCGCCGAGATTCGAATAGAAATGGATGTATCCGCGAGGCTGGATAGGCCTCGATAGGGTACCGTTGCAATTAAAACGTGCCGGGCGGAAAAAACGGCAATCAGCTATCCGAGGGCGATACGCGAAAGTTAATGGCTGCGCGTGAGTTAATGCGCGGTGATAGGAAAAGTTTTAATCGATGGCTCGCAGTGTGTGAGTTGTCGATTGAAACTTTGGGATGCGAGATGAGGGATTAGTTGCAGTGATTCATGGGATTAATTATGGAAACGGTCGGTTGGATGTGTTACTTAAGAGGCTCCCGGAGCGATCGGGTGTGGGTCAGTGTGAGTTACGGATCTGGGTCGAAAAGCGCTGCAGGTGAGTGTCTTGGGAAAAGGTGTGAGTCATATGCCGCGGGATGACTCGGCGCAGAGGAAGCCGTGGAAATTTAAATTCACGACTTAATCGGAGCTACTTGTGGGTAGGAATGAGAATTGTGATGGAGCGTTTGTCAGCGGGATTGGGATTGAGACGTTTGTGTCGATGAGATTCAAATACTGGGAACTATGAAGTCATAAAAGCTATTTATTCGTGAGAAGATTTCAGTTAGCAAAAAGGTATATAATTTGAGATTAACTGGGTAAATGGTATTATCCAAAGGTTTTGAGATTGTGTTTTGAGATTTTCAAAGTTTATTAGATAAGAAAAGAAAGATTTTTTTTAATAAGAAGTCCAAATTTGTTTAAATCTTAGAGTAAAAATCTACACTTGAAGAACTTTTCAACACTCTTAAAAATATTCTTTTGGCTCAAAAGGATTCAGAACCAAAATGAATATCCTTTTGATAGAAAAGGAATTCCTTTCAATTTTAAAGGATATTCATTTTGGTTCTGAATCCTTTTGAGCCAAAAAGAATATTTTTAAGAGTGAACGGGTTTCAAAATGGTGATGATATGTTTTCAGAGATTTTATTTCCGTAAACCAGCAATTTAGATTGGAAGGAGAAATAGATCATGTTAACATAAGAGCAAGTATTCAAGCGTTCCTCTTATCACAACGACTTGTTGATTGCAGTCGCACCACATTATCCTCGTCATATCGCACAGCATTATACTTCTGCTGATGTATCGTCACGATTATGCGTTTATTTCAGACGTGAAATTCCCTCTCACGAGTGAGTAGAATTATTTTCATTTCATAAATACCTCAGCGTACGTAGTCCCATCGCTTATAATGACACATAATAAGTTAAGTGTTCCACATAAGAGGCCGTAAAAGACATTCCTGCTAAATATCTCCACAACAGTTTAGCCTTACCTCCGATTGTCAACCTTATCTTCCAAGATCTTCCTTGTCACCTGTTAATAACGCCGAAAACCGAAACGCAAAAATCCAAAAACTTTCTCTCAACCAATTATTTCTAACCCCTCCCCCCCCCCAATTGTCTTTTCTGGGGAAAAAAACTGTTATTTTTTATGATAATTCAGGTTTTGATCTGAATCTGTTTAGAAATTGATCAAAACTTGATACAAAAAATTCTCATTTCGGTAGGTTTAAATCGTTTTTTATTAGGCTTTCGCTTTTTCACTGACTCCGGGACCGCGACGTACGTGAAACTCGCTCAGAAATGAATTTTTTTCAGCGACATTCCACACGAAGCGACGCTCCCGGGAACGCAATTTTAATTAAACCGCTGCCCCCGGCACCCTTCCCCTTTCGGCAATCACGTTCCCGTCGGAAATGCCCGTGCATTGATTTCGCGCGAAAAAAGGCATTCCACCGAAATTCTGCGGTGACACGAGACGTGACTTGAACGCGGAACAAATTCATCGAGTCATGCCGTGTCACGTGCCCCGAGAGCGACGGACCATCTCGGCTCGATGACATGTAATACGACTCACGGAATTACCACGGTCATTGCCAGGGCTATTGGCAACAAATTGAAACTAGAAAGAAACCGTGGCGATTAACGACGCTGATCATGCATGACTCGTGCTGGATTAGAGTTTCAAAAGAGGGTACTATTCATCGACGCAAACGGTTTCATGAATCAAAACTGTATGCGAAACATACATATGACTTATATATTCACATATAATGAAGTATATAAATATATTCGTGACACACACTGCTTACACCCTATCTATTAACATTTGTATTTTGTACATTAATTGCAGGAAATATACGTCTTTATAGGTGAAACATATGTGCCCCATTGAAAAGTTCAGAAGAAATTATTATACAATTTTAGGTTCGTAGAAACACTCACAGAAACTGCACATAAACCATCAAAATGTATTTCGACATTTACCTCTAAAGTGTACAGGCAATTTCATATAGGCATCAATAAACCTGCTCTAAAAGTGGTTTTAAAAGTATCGCCAAAAACCATATATATATATTCAATTGTACCTAAAGATTTGCACACATGTCTGCATAAATATCTATATATGTCATCCTGTTGGTTTTTGATCAGGATGGCATGTCCCCTATATATAATTTTAACGTGGGTCGGCATTTGTCAAGGTGGAACGTATAACAAGGCGGTCGCTGATGCACTTGTTAATAGCCGTAACAATTAAGGTTTTCGCGGGAGAAAACGCTTCCAAGGCCGTATGCATGACGACGAAATCGAGTGTGAAAAATGCCTTTAAGTAATGGCTGACTCCGACCGATTCATCACAGGCGTAATGCCGCGCGGCGTTACGTAAAAATGGGCATATGCGTTCTCGAAATGATCGAGCAGTTAAAGCTGGAAGGATATCAAGAACATTCTCAGGGCTTTCGAAATGTTTCAGGGTCGCTCGAGGTACGCTCGAGTGTACTCCCATTGGTCGCGTATCGATGCCGCTATCTCGTTAATATTAACTGGATCCGACAATAGATATCTAAGCGCGATATCGATCCGCGATCGCGGACCCATTCGAGCATTCGCAATAACGTTGACCGTTTTTTGTCCTCCGCATTACTGTTAGCCGGTTAATCGGAGCTAATTCGAAAAGCGTACCGTTAGGAATTATAGATTTTGAAACGATTGTACGCCGATGCGATCCCCGATAACCGCCGAGTCAATTGTCCGGTCCAACGTTGACGCAAAAATCGGCGCCGATCGTTTCAGCGAAGAGCCGCTCTTTTGAATAATTTATCGCGCACCGTAATTTGCGGTTTGCGCGGAGTAAATAAATATCGCGGCAACGTTATGTCCATATGATTATTTACGATCGGACACGAGCGCGCCACTCCGGCGCATTAGGTTTTATAAGATAGATTAAGAATGTTAACGACGATGTGCTCGTGTTTATGTTTCATTCATAACCAATGACGAACCGCGATAATTAAGCAGACGCCGTACACGACTCAAAGCCATCCGAATTCCCGAGGGGACATTCCGTCGCCTTTATTGCGCCCGAAAGTCGCGTTTGCGATCGAAATTGAAGCGCGGACAAAGGACCCCGAGAGTCAAAAATTGACAGTGCTACAGGCACGCCAGATTGCGATCGGGCATCCACTCGGAGAGAAAGTACGAATACTTTCCGCCGTCGATGTTATCAGTTCGAATCGTCCGCGGCATTACCCGCGCGATTAATAACGATCGCCTCATATTACCCGGTTTATCAATAATTCGCCGCAAGAATAATAACTTTTGCCTTCATTAGTTGGGCATTAATTACGGCGCTTCCTATCAATCACCGGCAATCGGGCGGGCACCATTTGTCACTGGCGGTAATTAAAGCCACCCGATGTGTGGCGCGTAATTGTACAATTGATAACCCTGATAGGCCGGGGCGTGATGGGCGACCGGAAATAAAAGTAGCCTTTGTTGGCGGCGTTTTTTGCGAACCGCAGCTCCAGGTTGACCCGCGGTCACGCTGAAATTGAGTGCCCAGTGGTATTAATTGTAATGGCGAGATGCCAAGGGTTGAACGCCAAGCAGCGCCAAGAAGGGGCAAACGAGAACGATACATCATAGGGCCCGGCGGGGGGCCCCGATAGGATCGGCGTATTCTCGGACGACCACGCTGAATCCATACATTCGAACGAGACGGAGCGTACTTGAACCAACTCTCATCATTATACCTATCTGTATAATGCTTATCTGTATCGGGCCGATATCTATGAGCTCCGGTATTGCTTCGAAAGTGTGAGCGCAGGGTCGGACGCACGTTCATTGCTCTGTTTTCAGGCTGATGCCTACCCTTGTTCGAGGTTATGCTTCGCTTCTCCTGTCCGTCCACGACTTCCTCCGCTTCTTCTTCGTCTTCTCGTTCAAAACTTCGGTTAAAACTCGCGTGACTGCAATCAAGTAGCAGAAACCTGCGCTGCGGTCTGCCTCCTTTCTTCGTTGTTCCACGATACTCGGCCAATTTTAAAGCTAATCTTTTGTAGTTATGAATAACAGATCACTTTCCGTTTCGGGCGAAATCGTTGCCTGGGCTGGAACGGCGCATTATCCGTTCGGTGCGAACTCTCGCGAGGGGTCCGAGCTGACGTTTCGGGGGTATTGCGTCCTATGGGTGGGACCCGTTTCCGCGGTTAGACTGGGAACGGAACGCCCTGAACTGGTCTGAAGGTGTATTAGATAACGCGACCCGAAGCCTTCAGGTAGATCAAAGACCGGCGTCCGGATTTTCGTCGCCGCTAATCTGCAACAAGTTGCGCGACCAGCGACATGCTTTAACAGGATCATCAGGTCGCCAATTACCGCGGACAACGAGTAATGACTTCTAAATTGCCGTGACGTCAATTTTCCGTGAACACAACGAGTTTATGCGCGCGCAACTCCGGCCCGTACATAAATCTCATTTGGTCTCATTAAATATTAGTTTCCGCCAAGTTTATGCTCTTCCTCATTCTGCCCCAGGGTTCCAGGTATTGTGGTAAATCTCTTACTCGCGGCGGGAAAAATGGATAATTAAACCGGCGGTCTGTGAGGGCCGCAGAGTTTCAGGAGACCAAAATCTGCACTGGAAAGAGGGATTACCTGAGACGTAGTAGAAGTAGTAATGGTTGAACTTACGTGGTTTACAACCTGGAGTATTCAGAGTTATTATATGATATGATGATACGTTACGATATGTAGATTTTGGTAATTTGAATTTGAAACATTGCCTATTGGTTCTTTTCAGGTTTTTTTTCCGTAATTTGTTTATATTTTGTATATGGAAACTAACTTCCACAAATACTCCATCTTCTTCACTTGTTTAGCCTCGCGAATTTGGGGATATTGTCACTAATAGTAGCTCTAAAAGTAGTACCAATTTTATCGCAGCTCAAAGCAAACTAAACATGTTTAGAGTTTATGAATTCCATCATTTAATAGAAGTTGATGAAATTTTTTACATTCTGATAACTTCCGACTATTTCTTCAAAAATTATCCATGTGAATTAAAATAGTTTTAGTTTCTATGTTTTTATTTTCAACAACAAAAACAATTTTATTCACTTAGAACTAATTCAGTTCTAAGTGAATTGAAATTGGTTTCCACTCAGTCAGATTTAATTCCATTTAAATTTCCATATTTAATGTCAGTTTTCTTTTGTTGATTTTATTAAATTTAACGTAACCAACGATAAAACGTATAGAACATCCTTAAGTTCAATGTTCATCGTTATTCATAGTCCTCGACTTTGCAGATTCTACATTGTTTTGTTTTCTCGTTCTCCATTAGAATTAGTTCTTTGTTCACAATTCCACATCCTAATTTTTCTTAATGTATTTTATCTGCAACAAACGAACATTCTTATTGCTTTTCATTCTACTTTGCTTTGACATCGCGACGGTCAAGACCAATTCTTTCTCAGTTTCAGTCACCATCACTCATCCTGAGTATTAACTCCCACCCTGCCTCTTCTAGTCCCTTTTTACTCAGCCATTGTCTTTTTCTGACTCGTCCCTTAGCTTCAACCCAACTTCGACCGTTAATTGCCGATTTTCGCGTCACATGCGTATCGTCGCGATCGCAGTTTCGATCACATTATATCGCGATCGCTCCCGCTCGTTACACGTTGCGCAGCTTTATTGTTCATTACCGTAATGAACGCCAGCATTGAGCATCATATATCGATCAATTAGGGTGCTCTGCGACGAGATACGCGAGTGCGGTAGGCTGGACCCACAGCGATATGATAACGACACCGAATTCGAGAATCGGAGACACGTACCATATTTCCTCGAGGTCGATCGTAAAATGCGCGCGCTGGGCGATGCTAGCGGCGATAGCACGCTGCCTGGCAGTAGGCAGCTCGGGCAGGTATGCCTCCTCCACGGTTCTGCGTCTAAATATAAATGTGTAGGTAAGCGTTGAGACGAAACGCCGGATGATGAGAGGACGTGCAGCTTTCGCGCAGGTTGCTATATGGGAAAATGTTGCGGAATTTGACCCTGCGCGGAATCCTGCTCGTAAACCATTGCAGGACATTCGGAAGACGAAACGTCGAAACACCCAGGTCAGCAAATTGAAAATTCGTTAAAAATCCTTGTCTTAGGATTTACCATCCACCGATCAATTTAAAATCCACATTATTCGAATTTTTTTACTAGTACTAGAAAGTTTGGTTAATGTGATTTAATAATTTGTGACAATAATAATTTTTTGGTTCCAGTTCGGCCCCCACCGTTATTCACCGACCAATAAAAACAGTAACTGTGCGATAAGTCTGGATTTTCTTTTATAAATACAGTACACCGTGTAAAAAGTATCAGTCGTCTATCATCCTCCAAACAATGGATCCCTTCATTTGGGAAAAACCTTTACCCGTAGAGGTGATGCGCCTTCTCCTTGTAAAAACAGATTGTAGTTATATTACAAGTAGTTTTCAGGGTGCATCGAATAATACACGATGCTAGACGAATTTGAACGACGTATGGAGGAGGAGCTGATGAAGACGGAGAAGATTCCATACTCAGCAGCAGACGAAACGGAAGAAGGCAGAGAAACCAGGGAGAAAGATTTAATATATTTTATAGTAGCAACCGAATTTTGAATCCTGCAACCAAATGTGTGAAGAAACTTCACATTGAATCCTGGTGTTCCTCTAACCACAATTAGGTTAGAGGAACCTAATTATGGATCTTGCAAAGAGGAACTTAATTGTGGTTCTAGTTGTCATAATCAAATAATTTGGATACACTATCCAACATCTGATTGCTACATCCAATTTTCCATTTTTCTCCATGTGTCTACGGACATGGATGACCAGTTCAACGCACTCCCCATCGGGGGAACGGTTTCGCCGTCGCGTTGCGTCAAATTGTATAAACACCGGCAAACTACTCGCGTTTTGCGAGTCACTTGTGCTGCCGGCGTAGCACACCAATTACATATCGCGAGCGGACGTCGAGGGCCGCCGGTCCAGTCGAGTGTCCGTCAATAGCCTGAAACTTGACGGGCAACAACACGAGGACGAAGCCTATATTGAAAATGTCCCGCTAATGGGTACCGGGAACAAACACTCCGGGCGTTTTTAATAATCCCGAAGGCAGCTCTAATCATTCCAACTCCGGGCGCGTGAATGGTTCAGGCGAACCCACGCGTCCAAGTTCAAGAGCGCGTCATTAATTTCGCGGTTGCGTCACAGCGTGGCCGCCTAACGATCGAAATTCGTACCAATTAATGTTGCAGCCTGCCGGATCCGGGGCATGAAAAGTATGTAAATCAAGCGCTATCTGCGGTTAATTAATCCATGAATGAAGCGAGTGGAGAACCGCTGACTCGCTATTTCGCGAGAAACCTATTGCCGATGTATCGTTAATGAGGCGGCCGAGGGAGGGAGCTAGGAGCTAAAGATCTAGAGGACGTTCGACCCCCGGAGACGGATCTGCCGGTGTACCTGTACAGTACTCGGCAGTCGACGAGAATTCGAGACGAGAGACTGCCCTCCAAGTATGTAATGCCTTCTCCTGTTGGAGTCTACGATGATCGTTAATCAGGCAAAGATTAGATCAGTAAGATCCAAAGGGTCCTGGTCAGTCACAAGAGGAATAAAGAGAAATGAACAAGACGAGGACGCACCGAGGGACGAGGACAGCCAGAGAGGAAGACGGAGACGGCGCTCGTTGGAACGCGTCGTTTCGCGAACTTTAAGATTTCGCCTTTCTGCTTGGCTGAACCGAAAAACCCGTTTCGGTTTGCGATGCGAACGAACGCGGCGAGTCGCGCGAGCGACGCGGCCCGATGGGACAATTAATAATTCGCGTTTTCCAATAATTCCTCGGCCGCGCGACCATTAATTAGGTTTATTGGGCTCGGTTGTTATCCGCCGGGATTTGCGGCGGCGAAAAAAACGCCGAGGTCGGACCCCGGGGTCGGGGCAAAACGAACACGCGGCGGCGAAAAAATGCCAGCCGATCGGGCTCCCTCCTTTGACCGGCGAACCTGCCATCCGGCGTATTCTAGTTACTTTTACGAGTCGCAAGGATCGAACCTTAATTATTAGGCTGTTTTATGGCCGAGGTTTTATTCGGCTTTTACACGTCTACGGGTGCGCGTCGTTGTCGTGCACTTTTTTCACTTTCAGGAAAGGCCTACATGACCACACCTTTTTTTAAGTTATGCATTTACAAAGTTATAAAGCCACGCGGCTCCGCTCTGATATATGCCCGGATCGCCTGATATATTATATTTTTAGTGCTTTGGCTTTGAATGTTTAGTACAACGCCTCGGCCGGGATTAATGGAGCCGAATGATACCGACGAGATGCTGCAAAATGTCGGTTTATAATTAATCCGAGGGATGCGCTAGCAGGAGGAGGATATTTTTTAGGTTCACTGAGAGAAATTTCTTGGGAAAAATGTGACAAAACGCATTTTGCCTTCTTTACTAGAGTTTTTGTAACTATTACAATATTTCCTATCGAAACTCCGGAATTATTTATCCAAAGTTTTTGGTAACGGTTACAAAAACGGTGGTAAAGAAGGTAAAATACGTTTTGTCACATTTTTCTAGTAACAGTGTCAAACAAATAGTAACGGTTACTAGAATTTTCTCTCAGCGCAGTTTTGAACAAATCTGTCAGACAGAATTTTGATAGCATTTATAGTTTTGTGGCAATCCACGACTTTATGAAAGAATGTCACAGACAGGCCAAACATAGGGTTTTTTCGAGTTTTTTTAACATTAATATACAATTTACATTAATAACTTTTTCAAATTTAACAATCAAAATTCTGTCTGACAAATCTGTTCATTAGTAAATTCTATACATGTTAACGAAAACTACATCATCAGTGGATAAAAATTCGTGTATCTTTAACTTTTAAAGTTAAGACTTTCTGCAAAAAGAAATTTTCCATATAATCGAGTTCAAAATAAGAAGTTCCCTGACAATCTCGAAAAATTTTTCGAAAACGTGAAAAATAACAGTTTCTACGTTTTTTTAAAGTTCATATTATAAAGTACATATCAAAGTATTAGAATGTGCAATGAAACAAAATTTGTCAACAAATCTTTTTTGGCTAAATAGGTCCCCTTAAAGTAAATCTCAAAAATATTTTAATCTTGTACAGTAAGTATATATGTATACTTACTGTACACGCTTAACCGATTTCCAGATGAACGACTCGAAAAGAATACGTGTGACCAGTGAATGTGTGCGAGTGAGCTGAGTGTGCGCACAGCAGACTTTGTTTGTGTACGTTTTCTCAGATGGACCCGCGCAGTTTTGCATGCGCTAGAGTTGATAATAACCTAATACATGTTAATAATAACCTAATAAATGAAACCTGTCATGTGGAGGGGAGAGCGCTACACTCAGGAAACACTCGGGTTAAAATATTTTTGAGATTTGCATGTGAATTATTAGGAAATGTATGAAAGTTTACGAAAATACAGATTAATATGATTGGGATTTGTTTATTAAATCGAAATCGTTTCGAAAGAATATGGTACATAAATTGTCAAAGTTGTCGAAAAATATATTAAATCTCATGGGAACTGTCGAATTTGATATACATATTTCAGTACTGCACAAGAAAAAGAATTAGAATTAGAATTCAGTTTTTACAAATAGAGTATGTTATTATGGAAATAATTTGTACGCAAAGTGCATGATATTTTATCGCTAGTTTTAAAGGTATTTTTAAAGATATTGTTAAAAAATAAACGTAAACACGTTGTATACTTTAAATTTTGTTTTGAACATCTTCATATGTCACCTAGATTATTTTAAATGCGTTAATACAATAAGAAACAAGAATACCTTACTTTAAAGAGATACTTCATTATATCAATTAAAAAACAACAAACACACATTACATCCGCTATCACGCTCTTGCGTATGCAGGGGGGACTAATACAAACTCTAGACATAAACACTCCGAGAAAATACCCACATTTACGAGGCGTGGCTCGACTTTAATAACTGCACACTAGCATTTGCCTGACGTTCAAGAGAACCACGAAAACCTTGAACAGAGTGGCCGACAATGGGAAATGAACCCGCTACCTTCCGAATGACAGTGCATCGCTACCAACCGAAGCTCATATGAGCTCATATGAAGATGTTCAAAAACCTGCCTCGTTTTTTGAACATCTTCATGTGACATTTTATTAAATGCATTAATAAAATAAGAAATAAGAATAATTTACTTTAAAGAGATGCAACTTTACCCTTCATTATCAATTTAATAGAATAGGAAAGTTTTCGTTTACTTAAATTAACAAATTAGTATGATTAATTATTAGAACACGAAAAACACATCTCTTCGTGATGGTATTTCCTTAAATAGCAATGTATAAAAGAGAGTGACGTAAAACCTCATTCAGTAATTTTTGCAATTAAAGTTAAGTAATTACAATTTCGAAAACTGAATACATGGAAAAGCTGCGTCAAATATACTATAACAACGTAGTTAAAAATGTTAATTCAAATATTACGATGTTTTGAATTTTATTTGGTCTGAGGTCTCACAAGTAAAAAAATCAAATGCACTTTCATTCTGTACTATCTCAGCGAACTAATTTTAATATATACATTTAAAAAAATATAATAAACATATTTTTTTTAATTAAGAATTTAACAGAACTTAACATCGTTTCATTATTGTTGTTACAAATATTATTTATGTTCAATTCTATTGTATTTAAAACAAGTTTATTTACTACCATCCTTCAAAAAAATAGGCAGTTCACAAAAAATAACATTATGTATTTTCATGCTTCGTATTTTATAAGTGATAAATACTGAAAATCAAAAACCTAAAATTGGTAAGCACACTTCGATACACTGTTATTACACACTTTTAAATAAATTTTATAAACAATGAAATATGACTCTAAACTACTGTTTCCTGTTGTCATAAAAATATCCATAAATTTTCCTCCACAGAATACCTCGTTATCAAAACACCTCGTCGATGCAAAATCGAACATACTTTCCACAAATTCTAACTCGATTTCGATAAAGACGCTCGGATTCTATATAAAGATACCATTGTCCCGAATGTTCGGCCATTAAATCCGTTTCGTAAACCATGAAAAAGGAGGTCCGAAAACAATGTTATCGCGGTTTAATTAAACACACACAAGCTTTGTCATAACCGGCATTCGAGAGAAACGTCGTCAAAAACTTACAACAATCGTCATTATCCTCTAAAGCAGTCGACCCATCCTCTGCGTATTTTCTCGAAGAATAATTCACTTGCACACACATAAGCGATGTCACTTGCGCCGCTGCATAAACGTTTTAAATATTCTAGTGTCGCACATTTTCATGTAAATAAGATTCGGAATCACCACAGTTCGGATGTACCATGTTGCGGATATTAATAGTCGTACCGTACAGGGTGAACGTACGTTTCCACAACTTTAAAACGCACTGAGTTTCTCGCACTAAAAATAAAACGCACGTTGGTATATTCAGCAGGCTTTCAGCTTACTTGGAAATTATTTTTCGAACGCTACGGCTCGTCCATAATCAAACGAAGTCTTATACCACTTCGACCACTTTTATAATTTTTTTGTTATTAAAATTGTAACTTACGATTCTCAGTAAAACGTTTCAATTTAATTAACACAACAAGCGAGAATCACAACACGAAAACAGTTTCGTAATTATATGAAAACACTACAAAAACAGGTGTCTTTCTTTAAGACATTTTTGGTGAAAAGACATGAAAAACATTTCAAATGAAGATGTTTTTCGTTAAATAAGATGCTAAAAGTGTCTAAACGTTTTCTTCTACCACACTTTGTTTTCCCGTGAAAGTACAATTATGAGTAACTGGTAAAAATAAATTAATATATTAAACACAATTGTTTTCAATATACAAAAAGCTCAGCTCAGATAGACGTTAAAAAACTTTTTTTTTAATGTGGCGTGGATTTAAAAAGATCCATTGAAGGTTGGTCGAGGTAAAGTATGAAATAAACACTTTTGCAGTGCAATTTTTCGCCAACTTCACGTCCCGTGAATGCGGCTAATTGCGATTATTCGGAGCACTCACGGTTTGCACTCTAATGTCGTACAAGTTACAGTTGCGCGAGTGCAAAATTGTTGATTACACTTGAGACACTGTTAACGCGGGGTACGAAATGTTTTATTCGCAGCGAAACGCGCAAATAATAGACGAAATACGAAATTTAAACTGTTCTACGGAATACTTGCTGAATGACTGCTCGGCTTGTAAGATCAAAATTCTAAATTTAGCAAGAAGCGTCGGCAAGTGCGCACGCGCGACGCGACCTCAAAATTGACATGGAAATAAATGTTTGGACAAAATGCGAAAGTAAACATTATGTAAATGTGTGCAGGTATTTTTAAAACGTCTAATGGGATGTTATTTAAAAACGAGAATTTATATGCATCGTTCATTCAACGAATGAGATTTTTTAGGTCAGATAGATGAATTATCAATAGCAGTTCTGAGGGATGTGTAGATCTGTGTGACTTAGAATATTTACAAGTCATATTTTTTTCATTTATATAATAATCATGGAATGCACTATAAAAAAAGTTGAGTAAAATTACGTTACATGTAGTGCAATCTGGTTGCCACAACTTGTAATATACTTTTACAATCAAAGTGTAAAATAAATTACAAAACTACATATATGATATCAATTAAGAGGTTTTAAAATGACCTTAAAAAGGTAAACAATAGACTTAGCAAAGCTTAACACTCCCACTTTTCTCTTGGCAGTCCTTAGTTAAGAAATTCCACCAGTGATTAGTCGTTGTACGTTTACATAAAAAAACCCTAAATTACAAAACTTCACATACAAAATGTATGCAATTAGTAAAGAGGTAATTTATTTAACAAATACCCTCTGATTACAAAACTACATTTATAAAATATATGATATCAAGAGGCAATTTTGTTATCACGTTACAAATAATCTTGTTTAATACAACCTTAAATCACACACTATTCATACAAAATACGTGAAATCAGTGAAGAGGCAATTTCATTTTTACGTGACAAATAGCCTTTAATTGCAATCCCCACTAACAAATAAATTAATTCAATTAAGAGTCAATTTAGTTTTCAGGTTACAAATATCCTTGTATATTACAAAACACATAAAATATATGAAATTAATTAAGAGGCAATTTTATTTTCAAGTAACAAATACCCTTGTTCTCTAAAAAAAATTCCAGATACAAATAACTCTTTAATTATTGTTTTAAAATTAAAGTCATCTCTCAATACAGCCCCCACATAGAGTCTCGAACCCGAGACTCCGCGGGGACGATCTAAGATGCTAGCCACTCGGCCGTGGGAGCTGACATATCGACTAAGAGTCGTATGCTTACATACGTTACTCCGTAGTATTGACTGTCACGTATCTAGTCGTACGACTCTTAGCCGTACGACTAGATACGTGACAGATATGTCAGCTCTCACGGC
>JABFPB010002381.1:0-20355 GCA_022817645.1 Ceratoteleas bidentatus
CAATAAAAACAAGAATAAAATTAAGATATTTCTAATAAGAATTAATTGTTACAAGAATTAAACGTTGTAACAATTAATTCTTATTAGAAATATCTTAATTTTATTCTTGTTTTTAATGTACCGACATGATTTTTATTATCTTTGTTTAATACATAAATAAATTAATTATTATTAATTGCAGAATACTTTATTAATTGTTTAAGTCGTTTTCTAAGTTTCATTATCTAATTGCACGAAATTGATGGTTAGATATTTGAGACAATTAACAAGAGGTAATTTATTTACCTTGGAATACGATGCTACTCCTACAGAATCCTCTTGGAAAATGAACGAGAGATTCCGAATTCGTAAAAACGTTTGTGAAATGTTGGTAGTATTGTTTCAGGTCCAGCGAAAGTAATTGGCAGTGCTTCATTTTGTGTTGGATTGCTATTTCTTGGCGGGAATTTTGAAAACATTGTAATTAAATAATCCAATATATATATTTATTCGTACAATGTTTGTGTACATGCAAATTACAATTTTGTAAATGCAACAATGATGTTAATCATTTTATAATGCAGGGTTGCATTGATTTAAATCAATTGAGATAAATCAGTTATGTAAATCACGATTTAAAATTAAACATATTTTGATATAAAAATCATTGATTTAAATCAAAGATTATTTTACGGCAACTATCAGGTAACTAAAATCAAATTCTACTGAAGATTTTAAATAAATCATTTATAATATTTATATTATAATTTAATTTCAAATACAGAACAACGATTTTTGATATTACATAAATCTTTGGAAATAATGAAAAGTTTTAACATTGTTATATACATTTTCATTGGAATATCAAATTTAAGGAAGTTTCTTAGCTATATGAAATAAATGTCAAATAGATCCAGTTTTGGTAAAGTTTCTCAGTAAATGGGAACAGATAAAACCATATTAACCTATACGAGATTGGTTCCATATTCGTCAATACAGTACTGTACTAATCGTATTCGTTAATATAGTTGAAATCTGTTCTCAATTTCTCAGTTGAGAAAAAATGACAAGGAGTAATTTCACAACATTTAATTAACTTTCACTATGAAAATCAACCAAAGTTTGAGAAATTATTCCTTTTTTCTTTAAGTATGCAAATTTTTAACTAATTGATATTTCTGTAACTTTTTTTAGATAAGACTTTGGAGTCTTACTTTAACCCAATATAGTCAGACGAATACTATAATTTCTTATAGTACACTTGAATATAAATATTTTGAAATTGTTAACGTTCTATTCCAAACATCTTCAAAAATAAAAAATGAAAAATGCAAAAAAAAAAACATCTAGTTATGAAACATCATTAAGCATTCAGCTGTTTATACAACAAATATAATTTGGCGGCTTTTTTTAATTTATTGTATAAAATTAGCTATGATTTTTTTAAATAATCAAAATCTGATTTAAATCAAAGAAATCGATTTTTTTATTTAAAAAATATCATGATTTTATACAACCCTGTATAATATCTGGTCCAGCGAAAGTAATTGTGTTTGATTATAATTTCATGCCAGGAATTTTAAAAACATTGCAAATAAATAATGCAATATATATATTTGTTCTTACAATGTGTGTGTACATGCCGAGCTTCAGTTTTTCAAACGCAACAATAATTTTATAATATGTATTGTAGTACAGAATTTTATAAAATTAATTTTGACAATTCGGACTTCAGGTCCGAATTGTCAAAATGTCTGTAAAATCTCTGGTACAAATGGGACATTTTTTATCTTGTCGATTTAGAAAATTTACTTTACATGTCACGCAGATGCTTAGATGGCCACAGGGGATAAAAGCCTCGGTTGCGTTTCTGTTGAGGCAATGGACACAGATAGAAGCTCTTCTTGAAGGTTGCAATTGTTCAGGCTGTCGGGCAACTCGCTCCAGGACCACTGCAACAATCTCCTGGACAAGTCCTTCCTGCGACTGTCCAATGGAATTAGCAGCTTCATTTAATTGAGTTTGGTTTCTTTGCGCTCGACCACCATGTGCGTATGGTCTTCCACTTTGAAGAGTTCTGTCTCGTCTTCTTTCCGCTCGTGCATCAAATGCAGCGCCTATAAAATAAATAAATGTAAACAGAAGTGTCCGTAACATTAATATGGAATATAAACCAGAACAATTTTTCAAAATTGTCCATACTTTAATGGAATTTTTGTACAATTCCCGCACATTTCGTCGCCACATAAAATTCCCATATAATTTCCGCTTTTCATTTACGTGCACAGTGGACAACTTTAACAGAATTTCATTTTTAAACTATCGTAATTACCATCTAATCTTTCTGGTTCGTTCATTAGCGAAATGGCAGTCTCATCAGCATTGCTGTTCGCACTCCGTAAGGCACCATTTACGAAGTAGGAATTGGCACGGCGCATAGATTGCAGAAAGCCCATAACAGTCAGTCTATGGAAGAAAATAAGCTGAACTGTTAATGTCTTTCTATGAAAAGATGTTTTCTTTAAGGATCATCCATAAAATACATTCGTTTTATGGGGGAGAGGTTTAATCCAATATTGTGACAAATGTGAACTTTTCATGACCGGATATAGTCAGAAAGTGTTACAATGGGGGGAGAGGGATGAAATCATTGGTTAATTTCGCGAATGTATTTTATGGACGGCCCCTTAGTCTCATTAATAATTACAATTATACCTTCCGCTCATCAAATTAGCTTGTTGAGTTGCAATTATTGAGTTCCTTTCAATAATAGATCGACTGGGCATTCGTCGGAACATCAAACTCTGTCTAGCTCTGCTGTAATCAAGTGTCTCATCCTGAATTAACTTGGATAAATTATCTGTAAAAATATATCATGACCTTGGTTTTAAAATAATGAATAATATATGCTTTTTCTTCTAAACAATTGATTTTATGTTTAAATACCATTAAGTTAAATATTAGGCTTGTCGAAACTGTCAATTTGAACTATTCGAATAATACAAAAAAGAGTTTGAATATTTAAAATTATTCGAATCATCTGATATTCGGTATTGTTCAAATATGAAATTATACAATTTCTTTATACAATTCTTTATTACACTTATTACAATTCTTTGAACTATTCGAATAATACAAAAAAGAGTGAATATTCATGAATATTCATATCATCTGAATATTCGAATATTCATAGGCAAAATTATTTGAATCATCTGATATTCGATATAGAAATTGTTCAAATATGAAATTATACAATTCTTTAATTTCAAAAAATTCCAAACAATTCTGAAAAATAACCCAAAAAATTTAAATAAAAAAAGTAAAAAAAAAGTAAAAAAATTCAACAAAACTAAAAAAAATGTTCAAATTTTCAACAAATTCAAAAAATCTTTAAAAAATTCCAACATCATTCTAAAAAAATTTTCAAAAAATTTTCAAGAAATTTTCAAAAAATGTTCAAACAATTTTCAAAAAATTTCAAAAAAATTCTTAAAAAATGTTCAAACAATTCAACCAAATTCTAACAAAATTATAATAAAATTTTCAAAAAATTCCAACAAAATTCTAAAAGAATTCTTTAAAGTTTGTCAAACAATTAAAAACATTTGAATATTCATACCATCTGAATATTAGAATATTCATACCATCTGAATATTTGATACAGAAATATGAAATTAGACAATTATTTAAGATTCCTTAAACAAAACAAAAAAACATTTCTTTAAAAAATGCGAAAAACTTTTTAAAAAATTCAATACAATTCGAAAATTTTTTTTTTAAATTTCAAAAAATTGAAAAAAAACTTTTTTGAATTTGCTGGAAATTATTTCATAATTTTGTTTTAATGTCCTGGGTGTTTTTCAAATTTTTTTTAATTGTTTTGAAGTTTTTTGAATTCTTAAATAAATATTTTAGAATTTGTCGTATTTTTTAAAAAATTTTTTAGAATTTTTGGGGAATTTTTTAGAATTTTGTTGTAATTTTTTGTTTTTGTAAGTTTTTCGAATTTTTTAAAGAATTGTTCTGTTTTGTTTAATAATTGTCTAATTTCATATTTCTATATCGATTATCAGATGATTCGAGTAATTTTTCCTATGAATATCAGATAGTATGAATATTCGAATATTCAGATGGTATAAGTGTAGACGTTTTTTGAATTGTTTGAAATTGTTTAAGAATTTATTAGAATTTTTTAGAATTTTTTGAAGATTTTTCGAATTTTTTGAAAATTTGTTTAGAATTTTTTGAATTTTTTAGAATTTTTCAGAATTTTGTGGAATTTATTTGTTTATTTTAAGAATTTTTTGGAATTTTTTTGAAGTTAAAGAATTGTCTACTTTCTTATTTGAACAATTTTTATATAGAATGTCAGATGATTCGAATAATTTTGCCTATGAATATTCGTATGCTCGAAGATTCAGATGGTATTAGTATTTGAATATTCAGATGACATGTATATTGGAATATTCAGAAGTTATGAATATTCATGAATATTCTTAAGTATTCATTCGTCTGAATATTTTTGAATATTAATGAATATTCGAATACTCCGACAAACCTATTATATATAAGTGATATTACATATCGAGAAATAAGTTATATTATCTAACGAGAATCTGTTGAGCAATACAAATACAAACAGAATATACATTTTAAACAAAGATATGTTACCTAATAGAATCCAAATTGAATTTGATTTTCCACCGAGATGATGAGTGGCACGACGATTAAAACTCTCAACGGAATTGTTCGTTCGATCCGCTATCCCAAACAAGCTTACTAGACGCGGATGATTGATCCACGTGCTTATCATATAATTTAGAAACACACTAATGTTCGAGTTAGCATATTCCCTTGCTATTATTGTGATTGCTTCGCGAGCCTGACCAAACATATGATGCGGCAACAAAGGAATACAAACGGACATGTCTAGAAGCTTTGAATCCGAATTTTCTAGTCCAAGCTTCTGCCACTTCGAACAGATTGCCTGGTTCAATTATGAAACATAAAAATGCTACAATTTTAGATCAAATAATAAGTTACAAAGTGCTCAGAATAATAAACGGAGATTACACATCACCTTCACATAATGAAACCAGCAACCAACGATACGAACTTGTGGGAAATGTTGTCGCACAGCTGACACGGCAGCAGTCTCGAAATCACTGGTAAACGTTGTGGGTCTCAAATTAGGAGCGCGATCTTTCACAGCTTGCCAAACCGCATGATAAATTTTTGTGGTTCGTCGGTTCATCAAGCAAAAAATTGCCCCTATTCTCTGTAAAAATATATTTAATAAGTTCAATACAATAGTATTAATGATAATAGATGTCACACCCACCCATTGTTTGCTGACTAGAATCATATGAAACTATTATGTTTTTATTTGAACTCATAACAAAACTATACAAATATATAAGACAATTCAGTGAATTGGGCCAAGTGTCATATGACTTGATCCAATAATCATATGGTCCCATATAAAATGATTATTGATATCATATGGATCCATGTGGTTTTTTAATAATAAAATCAGATATTAATTTCTTTGGTACATACAAGTGTAGAAAATATATATATATATACATATATATACATATATCATACAAAAACTATAAGATATATATATATATATAACCTATATAATTTCATAAATATCTGTACAGATATCAATGGTATTAAACTCTCAACTATTTTAGATATCACTTTTCAAGAATAGTGATTTCTCATTTGTCGGTGTTTATATTTGAGGTTACGCCCCACCTTAAAAACGAGAAATCACTATTCTTGAAATGTTTAATTAAAAATAGTCGAAAGATAGTTTTGACCGAGAAAAATCTTGTTTTTTTTCACTTCTCGAGCCAAACCGCCGATTCAGATATGCTACTTGTTTTCGACATCACTTAAAGAAATACATGTTCTCACTCTAAGAAAATGATATTGTCAAAGAAAAAAAATGTTTATCTTTTAAAATAACAAGAAAAAATTAATTTGTTGTTGTTCAAACATTACATAAAAACGCATTAACTTTTTGACTTTAACTGTTAGTCTAAATTAAATCTAATTGTATATGCAGTAAAAATAAATATGTGTTGAATAATAGTAAAGAAAAAAGAAATGAATGTCTCTAAGAAATGAATGTCTCAACATTCACCAAAATGTTAAAAATCAAGGCCGAATTTTTACGATTAAATTTCCCAATCAGAAAAATTAGGCAGCAATCAATTTACTAAGTATAAAATAATACAACTCAAATGGAGCATCAGACAATATTTGTGCAAATATTTTTCTCATAGGGTTTGATATAAGAATGTCTTCTTTGACACTTAAGGTAGAAAGTCACCCAAACCTTACAACTCAATAATTACTAAATATATATCTAATTTGATTGATTTAATATTGCTTTTTCGATTAACACCTTAAAAATGGCATTTCACCACGTATGAACCAAGAAAACAATTATTAAAGTTGCACTCAAATATACTGACGTATATGGGTTAATACAATATTTGCAAGAAGAACTAGAAATTTTTATATCTAAACAACTTATCATGTATGTGAAAAACTACTTAATAATAGTCTAAAAGTTAAGTTTTGTTTTGACGTTAAAAAAACTGTATTTTAAATTGCGTTTTTTCAAATAAAATATTGTGTCTGAATATCAATTTATCATTCAATTTACTTATTTTGTCATTTCAAATTTCACACACAACCTCACAAATTCTTGTCATAGCAATTTGATAGCTTACTGATCAAATTTTGTTACAGCCTATTGGCCAATGTGACATTTTGACAGGTTAAATAATTAATTAATTAATATTTTTATGACACTTGCAAGTAACGTTATAAATAAACTCAATAACTGCAATCTAACACAACCAGTGAGATTGAATGAATTGAAATACAAATGTTGTATTAAGAGATTGTAACGAGAGCAACTATTTTATTATTCCTGATATTATTAAATTAATATTGTTTATCTTAAAAACCCGAAAATATAATTTCTTGTTTTTCTTTCACTGTCAAACGTAATTTAACAATACAAATATTAACATCTAGTTTTTACTTTATATTTGCATGACTTTCTACCTGAAGTTAAATTGGTGATTTTTTAAACAAAAAAATTTTACAACAAAAATTTTTCCAGTTTGTACAGTTTTTTGGTAAAATTCCCTGACTTTTCCAGGTTTTCTAGGTTTTCCAGTTGTACAACAACCCTGTTATTATATTAAACTATTTAGTAATTGGGCATTATTCATACTTACAAACTGCGCATGTCGGAAATGAATTGTAAATAGCTGACTCATGACGGGTGAATTCGGACATACCTGAAAATGTCTCGAAATACAATTAGTTGTAAACTATTACTAAGTTATGTGTAAAATATTAGTTGCAATATTTATTGATATATTTTAAAATAAATGTTTTTAAACCAACTCACATTACCACAGAAAACAAAATTAGTAATGAAGAAAAGTGCTTTTCTAATTAAATACGCGAAACGCAAAAATGAGTGCAACAGTTTTGCTATAAACAAAAAATAATTCCTTACATTAAAGGTTCCATCAACCGAGATATCCCCGTTGCTTTTTAAGCCTGCAAGCAATTCTTCATTGCTGAACAAAATAGCCGCTGCATCACCAGCATGAACTGAGCCAATATATATATTACGATATCTTGCCATCTCTTCTAAAATCAAGGCCAAATCATTAAGCGTTTGCGGAACTGGTGGAAATTCTTTTCGGCGCTCTTCAAATAAACTGGCCCTGATTGAATTGTAGTTCAAATATACCGCTGCAACTGGATTCCTGTAATACAATACATTTACTGTTATCTCATTCAACCATACATTTCTGTGCTCATCCGATATAAAGAAAAGTACAGTAAAGTAAGGGTTTTTTTTTGGTTCGCTGAAAACGAATCCGAAATCATATTTAAAAAATTCAAAGTGGCGAAACAAAAAGTTAAAAATTGTCAATTGTTCTTCAAAGTCGGTATGTTGGTGTTTATAAGCGAACCCAATATCTTTAAATGGTGCTGATCTGCCATCTATCGACAATAATAAAGTGGTGACGAAATATTTGTTTTAAATCATTTGATTATAAATTATGTAAAGTTACATAAATTAAGCATAACATAGGTATATGAACAATATATTTGCGTCGCTAAGTACAGATGATCATGCATACATCTTTACTGCACACAAAAGGGGCGGAGTTTTACCGAAGTCGCATCGCTCACTATGCGATTTTCGTTACCGACGCGCCGAGCAATTTTCGAAAGGCATTCACTATCAAAAGCAGCTACAGATTTTTCTCGGTGTATGTAAAGTATAAAGTAATAGTAAAAATCATTTGTGTTTCATATAATCTAAATATTTTATACAACATAACCCTGATAGCCAGCATTATATAAATTTTGTGTAAACATGTAAACATTATGATTTGATTTACATAATATTTAAGTAAATGCAACTCAGCCATTTGAATTAAAATTTACATAAATCAGATTACAATGTACATAAAAATGTCCAAGTTCGAAAATCACATTTCCGCCCGTCAGGGCGGGAATGTGAGTATTCCCGCCCGTCAGGGCGGGAATGTGAGTATTCCCGCCCGGAGTGAGGGAAAGGGTATATCAAATCAACGTTAAGCTAACCCGTCCCACGTGTGACCCCGCATGAGGTGAAAACATTCGCAAGTTTCTGCAAATGCAAGCGGAACCGTCAGTACTAATTATGAAAATAACGTGCGACGGTATTGACGTTATGCTTATCACAGACGAAGTGCTGAGTTTCCTGTGGCCACATGAAAAATTCAAGACCACGAAAAAGAACAAAGAAAGATTCAATCAACCTCTCTCCCACAAACTGGGGAGTTTTGGGAGATTGGGGAGTACCAACCATGGCCAGTGATTAAAAACGACCCCCGGCCACAATCATTGTTGGAGTTGTCGGTTTGGGAACATTGCTATTCCCGGTGCCCCTACACCCGAACAGTGTTTTGCTATAGCTACGGGTACCGAGGAGTTACTCTCAGCCAGTGCAAACTTTGTTCGGGTGCCAGGGTTGGATGGACCCAAATCACCCTCGGGGCGAAGAGTCAGATTCCGCTGTTCAAAATGTTATAAAAATATTGTATATATTAAATATATATTTCTAATCACACACGTACGAGAAATCTTACGGACAGTTCTAAGTCTGTTAAAGTGAGAAAGAAAATATTATACATATTGCGTGTGTCATCTTCAATCATCTTTTTGCGGAAAGATAGTAGAATCATCTTCTGGCGCAATTTACACTACCTTTATCACTAATGAGTTTTCAAGAATGGCGCAATTTACACTATCTTTTTCTTTATCAGACATTTTTGGCGCAATTTACCATCGCCCTTTAAAATCGGTTGCGCGAAATTACACAATATGTTGTGTAATCTGGTTGCACTGCACAATGTATTGTGTACAATTACACAACATGTTGTGTAATACACAACATTTGGTGTAATTTTATACAATATATTGTGCAGTGCAACCTGTATATTATGCAGTGTATTCAGTAACCGGAATGCACAACATATTGTGTAATTTTACATATTTTTACAGTGTACTTATAAATCACATATATTCAATTCATATCTACATTTATTCATTTTACATCTGAATGGGACTTCTAATCTCTTCAGTTGTAAACAAATACCTGCCGTTTGAAAACACTCGTCTCCTACCCTAAAAATAAACCTAAAATAATAAAACTGAGTAATGTTTAGCGAGTCTGAATTATCCCAAATAACGTAGAAACATATAAGAATCTAGGTTAAACATCCCTAACTACACGTAGCCCTTAAATCCACTTACATCTTTGTGAATTTTACTTAAATATTCGGACAAAGAATTTTAAAAAGATATTCGGTAGATACAGTGGCGAATTAGTACCTAGGCCAAAAAGGCAATGGACTAGGGTGTAAATATTTTGAGGGGCGCTTAATGTCAAGAATTTTTTTTCATTTTGTCTAATTAATTTTTTCATTTCTCCACTCAAAACAATAAAAGCATACTTGCGGTCCGCAATGTCAGAAATACCATTTAATCGATTGGCAGTCATGAATATACATACTGAAGTATGAAGAAACTGGAATTATGATACTCTAAATTACAGTTTTCCCCAAATGGCAATTCGTCAAATGAATTTTGAATAAAACATATAGTTTTGACTAAAAAAAATGATAGTTTTTTGAGTACCTGTTTATTTTTTAGCATTAAACACACGTTCTGGGAACAACTAAAAATGGAAAATATTATTTCAACTTATTTTTTGTAAGAAAAACAAAATTGTTAAACAAAATTTTATATTGTATTTGGCGGGGAGGGGGGTGCAAAATTTTACTGGCCTAGGAGCGCAAAATGTTTGAATCCGGCCCTGGGTAGATATCCTGACTTTCCACGAAAAATCCCCGGAGAAATATTCTCGTTATGGAGTGTGTTGTTTCACTGAGCCAAATATTGTATAAAAGATGCTTGGAATTCCAGAAAATTTTGCAATATCATCTACTAATGGAGATATGTCATATTGGAAAAGGAAATATTTTTAAATGATAGAGTGAATTTTCATAAATTGTCAATTAAAATGTATTACACTGTACCGCGATAAGTTCTTCGAAGTTATGTTTAGTTTATCCAAATAGAATACGACATGACAAGATTTCTGAACGATAGAGTAATGTTCATTGCTAGATTTTTCGTACTGTAAGAAAATGGCTTTTTGACTGTCTTTTTCTTCAGTAAAGATAATGTTCTATCTTTTCGCTGGAAAAACTTCTGTTTGCTATGCACTCCACTATGCACTCTACTTCTCAGATCCGTCCTCGCACTCACCTTCCCCGCAAACTCCGCACAATTTCTCCCGACCAATCCGACGGCCGCAAAGTCCAAATCACAGAGTCCAAAATTGTCGAGCGAAACCACACGCTCGACTCACACTCGCACAACGGGGATGGCCTCGCAGAGCGAGTAACACCGAAAATCGTTTCGCCGAAAATCGTTTCGCGGGCTCCTCGCCGATCTCGACGGCAAAACGGCCGAACGCGTCCTCTCTCTACACGGATCTCGCCGAGTGCTCGCGGTGGTTCCTGGTAGCGCCGCCGCGGCGCTCCGGACGTCGCGCGCGAGATAGCCGCTAGCCCCCACTCGCTGCGCCGTCCTCGTCGCGCCCGCGGATCGTGCCGCGATTGCCCTCTCTCTCTCGAATCTAATTGCCGGGGACCGCGGGTCGGGGCGCAGCCTCCGCTGGACCAAAATGGCCGACCGCACGCATCCCCATTGGACGCTTGCAGGACACGCCCCGCGGTCGGGTGGGGCGCACCCGGTGCTCCCCCACTCTCTTCCCTCGACTCCCATAAATTTTTTCACCCGCTCGGTATCTCGGCGCACACGCTGTCGCCGAGTGTTTCGCTCCGTATAATACACACATCAGGGGTGGGAGATGCACTTGAGTGCATTGGGTTCCATAGGAGTCGTACGATCGGCGGGTTGAGGGGGATTGTTGATGGTGGATGATTGAGATTCGCAGTCGGGGAAAATGAGCTGAAAAATTAGCGTCTCAGGGGTCAAAATGAAGGAGTGTGCTAAAAAATCGTATTGGATATAATTATGAGGAGAATGTGTTTGACAGAAACCGCGAGAAACGCGTAGAGGGTGATGGACATTGAGGCAAAAGGCGGGCGGAAACAGAAAATAGATATATAATATAGAGATTAAGGGGACTCTGCACAAAAATGGCTATTTTCGTCAATTTTAATCCAATCACCTTGATTTTTTGTCGAATTAAGGTCCCTTAATAATAATCTGTAGCGAAACCCCCCAAAAATCAATTGTTTATTATTAATTAACCAAAAGTTGCAAAAAAACCCCAGTTTTCAAAAAGTTAGTGGGAACTGAAATTGTAATCAATTTTATTGATTTTAGCGCCACTTTGTAATTAAGAGGATAATAAAAATTACGGACGAATTTGTAATAACTATCACCAAACAAAAGTTATAAACATTAATGTGAAAATATGCCAAAAATATGTGTTTTTTTACTTTATTGTTCTTAACATCGCGAAAAACTATTAACAAAATCCGTCCGTATTTTTCATAAAAAATTGAATTCCGAACAACTTGAAAAAAAATTAAGAAAATCGGATGAAAATTGAGCTCCCACTAACTTTTCAAAGTTAAAAAATTGATAATGAGTTATCGAGAAAGTGGGATATTCGAATATCGAGTATCCCACTTCCGAAAAGTTGCGCCGAATCCTCCGTACCATCACGAAATTTTGAATAGGGGGTCGCTCTTACACTCTTAAAAATAAACTATTAATAATGACAGTATATTCCTTTTATTATTTTCCCTTAAATGTCATACGAATCTTTTAAAATAAACATGAATATCCTTTTGTTTTTAAAGGAATAATTTAAATTTTAAAGGAATCTTGTCACTGATAAAGGAATTCCTTTTAGACATATACTGACTGGAAAATCCTTTAAATTTTAAACGAATCTGGTAAACTTTAATGACAGTTTTGAGAGTGTATGAAATTTAAAAACGTGTTTCTGCAACAACTGTTGGGTTCGTGCTGAATAGCGACACGTATGGCACACTGGGAAAAATAATCTGTTGAGTCAACATTAAAATCTGTTGACTCAACAAATTTTCCGAGTAGTGTCAAACAAATTTTCAATGTTGACATGTTCATGTTGGTCTTACATTGGAACGTTGTAAGTCCAACAACGTTTCGGGGTAGGACTGACCTGTCATTTCAACACGACCAGAAGTCTCTGTCACTTATAATTGGTCACCTAAATTGGTTAAAATCGCTGTAATGAAAAGAACTCATCGAAAGCTTATCGGAAGATGAAGTAATTAATGAGAAATCAACGTGAACGAATTAAATATTTTTCTATATATTAAATGGTGTGCTACGATTTGGAGAAAAATATTCGTTTTATTTGAAAAATAGAAGGGTTCGTTTTTCTTATCTAAAATTTTTGGATGTAGTGGTCTATTTGGGAAGAATAAGAAATTCCAATATAAACATTTAACAAAACAGGTTAATAAGAAAAAAGTTTCAAAGCGTTTCAAATTTTACCTTTGAAACGCTGGATAAGTTCGGGGCATTTGTACAGCAATAATTTGTTCTCTGCAAACTTGTCCATATTCCTTTTCTGAATGGCACCAACCTCTGAAGTGACAGCTCCGGTTCACAGTTTTTCTGAGTGAACTGAACACTGACTATAATGCGGTTCGAATGTCGGAACTAGGGGGGATAGACTCACCTTTAACATTTTGGTCGCGATATTCGTTCTCCGAACCTCATGTAGAGGCGTTGTACGCTATGCAATTTAAATCGCTCCAGCGCCTCTGCAGTAGGTTCGGAGAACTAATATCGCACTAATATCGCGACGAAAATGTTAAAGGCGAGTGTACCCCCCTGGTCGGAACGTTGTTGGCTCAACAACGTCATGCCAACAACGTTTTTAATGTTCAATTGAACGAGGCATTTTCCCCAGTGCGTCAGCCATAAAGGTTCGGTACATCTGTCAAAGGACACGAGTGTCCCTAAAAGCTCTCTCGACGAAGTGGGGTCGTTTCAGCTTTGATTTCTCCGAAAACCAAATTCGGCCCGAACACAGCACTGAGACGTGACCTGCGACGCCAGATTTGAACCGCTCTGTTGCCCAGATGTCAAGATTTTAGTTGTAGATCTTTCCTAATTTCTGCTTGTGACTCGAGTCTACGCTCCACGGGAAAGCTTTGAACAATGAGTGAACTGGCCAGTGCTCGCTAAATTGTGAGCGACCACACCAGTCTAGTTCATTTAAACTCATTTTCAAAAGAACGATATGCTTTTCCGGCACCAGCTATAGAGCGTCATTCTCCGAACCAAGGGACTCGAGTTCAACGGAATTAGCGTAGAGCCATGGCATCCAAGACGAAGCAAACGTCATTCCTGAAATGCAGGTGGTTGGGGCGCGCCAATCTAAAGCGTAGATGGAGCGAGATGAATCCTGAAACACAGGTTAAACGCCATGGTGTATCCCTGGGTTGTATAGATCCAGATTTCTACTTCGGCAACGGTCTGATGATAGTGGTCGGGTAGATGCTTCCCAATTCGTCCTCCGCTGGGTTTGCAGAGGTGTGGTTTGTTGTTGAAGTGCTTTAGAGGTCGGACAGATCGGTGACAGCTAGTGCTTTGTTCCAGCCATCAGCTTCTCTCTCTCGGCAGCTGCTCATGATGGTCGAAACTAATCACATCGGAAGCTGAAAGATGTTTCCCAATAGATGTCCAAAAAATGTCCAGATGATGTCCTAATGATATCCAAAGATGTTCCAAAGAATCTCACGATGCGTGTACCAAACCAATTATGGACTTCGGGTTACAAAACTCAAAATACATCTAAAATTACACAAAGAAAAATAAATCTTCTATTCGCAATTCTCGAAAACAGACATAACCTATACACAGTATACTCCATAACAAATTTAGACTAAAAATACAAAATAAACCAAATCCAATAATTTAGGTTTCACTCAACTAAAGCTAAAGTTACTCATCCAAAATAACCACAAGAAACTAAATAAAGAAAATTTTAATTTGGATAGTAAAATATTCTAATTGCTTGTCTACATTACCGTGAGCTTTTGGGAACCAGACAAACCGTATTATCCAAAATAATTGTTGACGGGCCAAAGGCAGCGTCACAGTACCCAAGCAATTTTAGCGGTGTGGGACAAAGTAGTTTTAGCGGTGTGAGATAAAGCAGTTAGCCGGGTATTCTTTGAGAGTGATTTTCAATTCTTCGTTTTTATATATTATATCAATAATACTAATCTGTTGGTATTGTCAACTGTCAAAATTAAAACAAAACATAGCACTTCCAATGCCGCCGAATCTGAACGGCAAGCAAGCGCAGCGGGAAAACACTGCAGAAAAAAACGCTTTGTTGCCACTCTGATGTAAGGCATGAGGGGCATCGCTGAAACTGCTGGAGAAACCAATGCAGTTTTAGCTTTTTATTTTTTTCAGTACAGTTATTCCTTAGACCTTAAGGAACAATTTCCTAGCTGACACTACATGCATATCAGTGATAGTTTAAGTGAAATTTTAATTCGAATCCGAGCATAACGCGCTCAGCGGCGATTGCCGTGTTCAGGGGCATGTCGAGCGGCCAGTTTTAACATCCAAACACTCAATTGAGTATACACGGAAAATTTCACAATATAAAAGCTGGATTGCTGATGTTTTAAAGCTTTAATTACAACTAGTGAAATAAATCTACACTCTTAAATCAATCTTTTCATCTTGAAAGGAATCGTTTCATATTGAAAGGATTTTCCGCTCAATATATCGACAAAAATTTTTCATAATAAAAGAAATGATTTTAATACAAAAGTACTACCTATTCAGTTTAAAATAAATCCTTTCAACATAAAATTAAGTTGTATTAAGTTAAACGGATATTTACAAAATTACAGTCTTTTCAACATAACATGAAGATTTTTAAGAGTGTACAAAATTCGGTGGACTGAAGGATCAAATTAAATGTTTCAAGCTTTGAAGATGGTTCAACTAACAATAGCTTGACGCTCGTTAGTTTAACCAACAGTAAGATGGAAAAAAAGAACGAGAGTCACAATTTCTAACCATGACGCTTAGTTCACATTTCATTCCTCGGAACTCACCGGATTATCCCGTGAATCCCGAGGTACGAAATGTATACATTTTCCGCGGTGCGTCCTCGTCCTGCGCATGCGCACTCGGACCTAACTTGAGCTTCAAATTTTGGTTGCTCGTTCCTCAAGACTCGCCGGATTATCCGCCGAGTGCCGAGGAATGAAAGGTTGACTCTGCGTCCAGGTTAGAGTCGTTGTTATTAAAGTTTTAATTGCTTCATGTTAAAGCTCAGAAACGTTAAATGGGTTTCAAGGTTTTAAAACATAAATTCATCGTCATATTACTTACATTTGTTCTGGCTTCTTCGTATAAATAGTTTTTAAGCAATTATACTGTGCAATTTTTTCCGTGTATAATTTACCTTTTTGGAACTTTCATCGAGCCTATTCTATCCACCTAGAAGAAACTAGAGGGAATAATAGTAATTTTAGAATAAGTTAACATACATTAAAGTTATACCATTTCACACCTAAATACAAAATACGCTTTTTTACACCTGCGACACTTTATGTTCTAACACTTGTATTATTTCCCTTTACGGAGCGAAACAAATGTTTAAGAAACGCTTCTTCAGTTGAAAAACGAATTCAGATCTCAAACGTCTGAACAGCGAAACCGCGACATAAAAAACATTTATAGAACATTATCTCAAAGTTACTGTTCTTTAAAGATAGGGTTTTGAATAAACAGTGGAACTAATTTCAAAATAGAAAATCACCCAAAAAAGTTACCTTGGATTAAGTATATTTCACTTGATTCAAGTGGAAAATATTATGAAATACGTTTGAGTACATATGACAACTCATTAATATACTCCAACATATCCACAATTCTATTTGCAGTATATTTTAATAATATTTGAGTTAGTGTTGCTTAAACCTCGATAGTACTATCGATGCAAACGATATTTTCAACTATCGGTAACTATCAATCGAAAGCATTGAACTATCGATATTTTTGTTGATGTCGGCTTTGTATTTGTTTAATATGAAAAACTTAAAAACTCAAAACGATTATTTTTTTATGTTTCGCAATTATTAATGTTGGAAATATCGGTTACGGAAATACAAAGTTACGAACCGTAGGTTGGTACCCTGGTATAGTTAGTTTGGCTACGTTCATTTCAAGAGAACTTTTGCCTTGATGTTGAATGCAAGGGGTGTTAAATCACAGTGCAACGCAACCTCTGACCATATCGTCCATAAATAGGATTTTTATGTAATTTGAATTTTTTAATGTAAAATGTTTAAGTGCTAACAAGCGATTAATTTCTAAGGCAGCAATTATTAAGGTAAGCACATATATGTTTAATACGATGAATGGTTCTGATAGGTTTTAATTACACATATAAATATTCAAATCTGTTGTTATTAACTGTTATTTATATATAATAATCATGGGAAAATCATTCATTTGGGACTTTTTTACTAAACACGATAATCATCCCTTTCCTCGTTGCAACTTGTGTAATCAAGACTATCGGACGAGTGGCAAAACGAGTAATTTAAGAGACCACTTGAAGCGCAATCATTACAATGACTATTTGCGCACTCTCAGAAATCCTGCCGTAAATTTCAGTCACATTTGCCGGAAGTTTTTTCCAGATACATTACTGAAATTTACGGTACCAGTACCTGAAATATCAGTCAAATGTTTATGAAATTTCAGAAACATATATCTGAAAGTTCAATCTCTGCATTTACTGTCACATTTTGAGGTTATCACGAAACTTAACAAGGTACTGCGTTATAGTAATAATTAAACAGTTTTATTTATTACTTGATAGAGTTATATTTACATTGCATGAAGTGGGCAGCGCTGGATCTGTTTCGATTAGATATCGATATCGGTTGTGATTGGTAATCGCCAGGATTTTACTGCAAATGTGACTGTAATTTCAGTCGCGTGTTATTGAATATGATTTTAAGGCATTTGTAACTTAAATTTCAGTCATTTGTGCATTCAATTCATTGTAAGTTACATGCTTCTGAAATATCAGTGACGAATGTGTATTAAAAGTGACTAAAATTTCAGAACATTCCTGAGAGGCAACTGGTGGCGATTCTGGTAAATTCAAACTATAGTTATTTATATTGCACAAAAAGAGAGTTTTTTTCGCTACACAACTACAACAGCAAATACGTGTGTCTTTGCTGTTGAAACAGACGAATCATGTATCTCTTACAACAGATCTTTGGAAATCGCCTGCCAAAGAAGGGGTAGCTTAACCTGTCACTTCTTAGACAAATTGCCTTTGAAATCTGCCGTACTGGAGGCAATTCATATTGAAGGATCGCACACTGCAGACAAAATTGCCAAGGTATTTGATTATAGTTACGTACGTGTTGCAAAAATATTTGTTAATATCTGTAATAATTTCAATCTGTCTTTTTTTTGTTATTATACGATCGACGCAATTTTACAAAAATGAGAGCTGAGAGATAAAGTTGTCTGCTTATTCTCAGACAACGCTGCAAATGTGGGGAAAGCCGCGGGCGTCTTGAAAGTTCGTCCTTTACCTTGTTTTGCCCACAGCATAAATTTTGTGGTTATGGACTATTTAAATTTCCCGGAAATACAAAAAAATTCTTCACGTTAAAGAAATTGTAACATACTTTCGATGCAGCACGTTGGCCAAAGAGAAGCTCGACAGGATGCAGATCTTGATCAAAGGAAATAAAGTTCTAACGCTCGTTCAAGAATGTCCAACACGCTGGAACAGCTGTCTTCATATGATTGCCAGAGTTCTGGAAATCAAAGAAACGTTAAATATGACACTCTCGTTGTGTAAAACTGGGCCTAAAATGCTTTCTTCAGACGAAATTAAGGTTTTACAGGATCTTGTGTCATTATTAAAACCCTTTGAAACTGCCACTAAAGATATTTCTGGTGACAGTTATGTAACGATTTCTTTGATTATACCTCTCATCCATGGCATTTATTCGAAATTGCTTAATTTGGAATCAGAGCTACAAACAACTGTTGGACGTGATGCATTTCTTCTGTTAAAGGGATCTATTTTCCAGCGACTCTTTCCCTATGAAAAGAGAACAAACGCTATTCTAGCCACGGTTCTAGAACCACGATTCAAGCTTTTAGCTTTCCGCACAGAAGAACAAGTACAAAACGCGAAGAAAATTCTCAATAATGCAATTACTTGGGAAATCCAAGCAACTGCCCAGTTCCTCATCTTCTACCGAGAATGTCGTTGTTACAGATTCGTCGCATTCTGGGGGGAATCTAGTAGTAGGGGGAATATTTTGTCCGCGAGGTATTTTGCTCGGTGACATTGTGAATTATGTCCCGGATATTTTAGTAGGATAGACGGTTATTTCATACTAAATTCGACATGTAACCGAGTACATCGCGCTGCTGAGAGCTTAGCCTCTAAATTACAACCTCAGTGTGTACTGCCCTTAATTTATGTGTTCACGTTTTATGTGACCTTTTATATGACGACTGAAGAGAAATGAAATGTAAATTGTCACATGCACTACGGTGTTTATGTTTAATATGGTTTTTGTCATTATTATTGTACTTGGCCTGAACTTTTCAGTTCCCCTTTTTATTGCAGAAATGTGTTACTTAAAGCAACTAATCAAAGATAAGAAAATATAAGTTACGATTGTTTCACTTTCATGAATTGCTTTTAAAATTCTTATCCGTAACAGCTACTGTTTCGTTATTCTCGTTATGTCACTACGTTACGACAACAGAAAATGAAATACTCGTCTCCTCTATATTTTACTCATTTACTCATTTTTTCCTCGATGAAATTTTAATCATTTTTTAATGTATACTTGGATCGCAATTATTGCATTTTTGACGATGCATATTTCACAGACATAATGTATCAATTACGAAACGAACAAATATTACAAAATGGTTTCATATATTTTTAATCGCTTCTGTCGACTAACTGTTGGAACGTCGTTACATTATTGATCATCTCTAAGCACTATGTATCGTCATTCACGACTCGCAGTTTCGTTCTCATCACAATCTAATATCCGTTAAAATTTCCTGAAGAACTATTTAAAATAAAATCATTTTGTCCAGCATATCTGCAGAATCAATTACGATAAATTATATAAAACTTGGGGAAACTATATTTAACACTAGAACGGCCCGATTGCACATTTTTCTGACAGTAGCATTTCATTCTTCATTAGTTTTTTAATGAAGAAAATATTTCAATGTTTTATATTAAATTATTAACATAAATATTCCAAGTTTAACACAGCAACCTGGGATTTAACGATTCATTTCACTTCCTGTGAATTAAAATACAAAATTGTAATACATGATTTTTTGCTCAGGCGTTGTAGTGTTACGATTCGTTGTGTAATTCATCGTTTTCCCCAAAAATACAGGATGTTTTTTTATCATTGTGAAAATGGCACATCATTTTTTTTCTTTTAAAGTGGAAACCCAATGAGATATTTCAAATTTATTGATGTTTTTAATAATTTGGATCCTCTATGTGTACCGGAATAGCTGCATAGTCGTTAGTAAGTACACATTTAAGTAAAAACTTTTATTCTCATTATCCTTATTTTTAAGCAAGGGTGTAAATGGAAATTATATAAACCTTTTGATCCATATAGTTTCAATCCGGTATCGAAAATAAACTATGGAATGTAATTTAGTTTCGATCCGGATGGAAAC
>JABFPB010002382.1:0-20355 GCA_022817645.1 Ceratoteleas bidentatus
TCATACATTTTGTTTATTAATGTACCGCGTTTGTTTTCCCACTTCGAAAACGCGGTACATTGATTAACAAAAGATACCCAACAAAACGCCTTTTTCTATTTACTACGACATTCTCCCAGAGTGAGAAAATTTTTTGATACAGTATCAAATTATATTGTAATGTTTTAACAATGTAGTTAAAAAACACCCTAGTTCTAGTAACTCCGAGTGATGTTTCGTCTTAAATAATGTGCAATTGTATCATAATTTATTTTCGCCATTAATTGTGCATTGTTTTTAGTGTAAATATTAATTATTCGTTGCTTTATTAGATAATTTTTTTAATACTTCCTAAATAGCAACATGTTCTGAAAATCTGCTGAACTGGTCTACCAGTTTCAGCTTCATGTTTTTTTGGGAGGAGGAGTTTAAGCGGAATATCGAGATGGGTTTTATCGGTCAAAATTTATTGGGGTTGCATTAAGGATGTTGTAGCAAAAAGTCTGAATTGTTGAAGAATTTGTTTATTTTAATCAAAATGGATTCTTTGAATCATAAGCTTTCCGAAACTGTAATAAAAATCAGGGCTTACAGGGCTAATTATACATAAGCTCTTACTACTACTCTTTACTACTTTACATAAGCTCTTACTACTACTCTTTACTACTTTACATAAGCTCTTATGGAGTTGGGTAGGTTGTTGGCTACTTTTGTTAAAAAATATATCACACAAATTATTAAGATATTATCGAAAAAGTGATATATTATCGAGAAAGCTTTGTGGAATATGTTACTGTAAAGAAAAAATATTGGTACGGGATAAATAAAAGAAATATTCCAATGTAAATGTACAATTCGCAATTGCTCACAATGTGTTAAACAGAGACAGCAACAGTACGGTTTAGGTTACTAATGTTGAACTTTACCTTGGTAAACAAATAAAAAATGAACAAGTGAGCTTAATGAGACACGAAAAATCGAATTGATGAAGTTTCCTAGTTTTAGCTGATTTATTTGAATTTTAAACTATCTTACTATTTAGTTGCTAGTTTGACTGCTATAACACTAATAAGGGGACCTTCACCAAAAAAAAAAAAAAAAAAGGGAGGATCCTAGATATGGTCCAGGCATCGAAACTGTAAAAATTTACTTTCCCAATGTTTTACAGTTAATGTGTTAAAGTGTAAATTTGTGAAAACCTGCATTAAATATTTTAAAGGCTATGACAGGAAACTTCATTTTTCAAATTTTTTTCAGCTTCGAATATGTAAAATGTAATATATTTTGAAGCATTTTTAACTTTCGACATATCAAATGGATCAGCACTCAACACTCTACCATTCTGTCAGACAGTTTTTTGATTTTTTTTTAGTTATAACGATTTGAATGTGAAAAATAGAGCAATAAATCCGTTTTTGTGACTTTTGTGAATTTTTAAATGCAAACGATTACTTTGAAATGAATCAAGAAATCGAAAAAATGTCTGACAAATTTATAGAGAAAGCTTCAATTTTTAGAGTACGAGGTCGAACATCAAAATCGGAAAAAGCCTGTTATAAATTAGCGAAAATGACCGTTTTCCAACATTATATAACCCATAAAATAGATAATTAACAACAAATCAAAAAACGGACTTCGAGAATCTATCTGAAATATGAAAGACTACTTACTTACGAAAATTCAGAAAGATTCATAAAAAATCGTGGACTTTAGCCATTCTTGCGGAAAATCCCCTTAAATCCAGAGATATGGAAAGACACTTTGTTTGCAATGATTTGTGTAGTGATAAGTTTATTTAGAAATTGGTTAAATTGTAGAATGTCTAACAGTATTTACTGCATTATGAACGACTGATATTAATATTAATTACAAACTTTAAAAAAATATTTTTTAGTTATTTCATATGAAGTTATCTCATACATAACGAGCAATTTATAAAGAAAATATTTGGATTATTAGATGATGCTGAGACTAAAGTAATAACAATTGAATGGGAACCTGATATAAATTTACGGAAACTACATTAAAAAAACAACTGAAATTCCAGTTACGATGTTTATTTGAGGCCTCGAATAGTAGTTTAGCAAAGTTCAGAATGGGTTGGTCGGTGAAGGTGAAGATTATAAGGCAGACTTTTGTCCAGCGAAAAACACGGGAATGTTTTTCGAGGCTTATTGGAGTCGGTTAATAATTTGCGAGCAATGAATCCGGGAATGTATGTTCAATTAGAAGCGAGCGGGCTGATTGGGGATGTACATTTTAATGCGGTTCTTGCATTATTTAATTTGCTAAATTGGCGATGTTGTTATGAATAGTGTTGTTATTGTTATGAGAGCGGGTAAGAGGATAATGGATATTTTTTGCGCGATCCGTTAATTTGATTGATTCGCAAATCTGGGGTTCGAGGTAATGGAGAGGAAGAGAAACGAAGATGTAAAACAAATGTAATGTAGAGGACATTTAGTTCAAGGTTTATTTGTTGCCTTCCTTTGAGAGATTACGTTGGAGAAAATGAAAAAAAAAAGTTTTACTAGATCAAACTTTTGAAAATATTTAATCATAGATTCCGTCCATACATATATTTTTTCCCCAAAAAGTTTTCGCCAAAAACAAATTGGTCAACTAGACAATTTTTAACGAAACGGCCAAACGTTTGAAAATACCTTCACGATTAAATACAGCTCGAAATTGCTCTTCCTAGAGCGCTGTTAGATTTCATCGGTACTGACAGCTAGACATTTTATCTGGAAAATCGATTGTTTCTGACTGCATGTAACAAGAAAATTTGTTCCATGTTCAATTGAAAACTCTCTTACCTTCACTGAACAATCTCAACAAGAATCTTTTAGAAATGTTCACGGAATTTAACATTTAAGATTTACAAAATATCTCCACTTATTCAAACAACAAAATCTTGACTAAAAGTAAACAATTTCCTATCGAACACAAATCTATTTCTAATATAGGATTTGATTTCCAATTGCCAGGTATCCAGTACGACTGGCCGAGGTCGAGGTAAAGGGACGCCCCGAGCTAAGAAGAGTCGAAAGAAGGCTGACAAGGAAGCTGCTGCTCCCATCACCGCGACACCCACGACCCAACCCGAACAACCTTTGTCAGATAATCTAGTCACACCGGGCGACAGTAGTAACATAGTCGACAGTGCCGCCGATTCCGAGGACATCAAGCCGTCGTCCGGGGACATGGACGAGGATTGGAACAAGTCGAAAAAGCCGCGCGTTCCGAGGAAACCCCGGAAGCCTAAGGAGCCGAAGGAACCCAAGGAACCGAAGCCGAAGAAGGAAAAAATCCCGAAAGAGGTGAAGTCACCGAAGGGCCGGAAAAAGAAAGACAAGGAATCCAAAGAGGGCAAGGAACCGGCGAAGCGGAACAGAAAGTGCGTCTTTTTTTTTTCATTTTCCCCCACATTTTTTACATTTTTCCAAAAACTTCTTTTGGGATATTTTAATAACTGGCCTGCTTAATTTTTTCCACAGAAAACCTAAGGAACAGGCGGAAAGTGCTGACGACGAAGTGAGAACTGAAACGGAAGACGGGGCTGTGTCAGACTCGACGGTTAAAAAGGAAGTCGAGATCAAACGTAGTGACGGTCAGAGTGACCACGAGCAGGTCGATTCGTCGACGACCGAGCCGATCGAAACCAAGGACGACAGCGAGTCCAAGTCGGACACCGACAAGAAGACTGATTGCGAGAAGAAGGAGGGCCAGGACTCGAACGCTTCGGCTGGTGAAAACGCGACTCCGGCGAAGAAGAAGGCGCCGCCGAGGAAACGGTCGGCGAACCCGAAACCATCCGCCGGCAAGTCCCCGAGAAGTTCAAAGTGAGTTTGCTGAATGTTTTTTTTATTTCGTTGAAAGGACAGGAAGTTGGATGGTTGTGAGTAAATGATTGATGTTGCAGGAAACGCAAGAGCAAAATTACTTGCCCCGACTCTGACGGTGAGGAATTGGCAGCGACTCCGCCACCTTCACCGGAAACTGACGATGTGAACAAAAGGCGTTCTGCGAGGAATACTCACCGCAAGAAGTACGTCGACGATGTTATGTTGCGATTTTCGGACGACGAGGTGCCTCTTGCGGACGCTCAACCTGCGAAGAAAACGGAGGGCTCCAGTGCCGTCAAACCGCCGACTATTAAAAAAGAAGGCGAGGGTGGCGAAGTTGGTCCGAACAAGCCTAACTTTGTGTATATTGTAAGTGTCTGATTATCATGATTAGAGGGAAACTAACTCTTTCTATATCTGTGTTACCTCTATTAAAAAATCTCACATGAAATTGAATCAAATTAAAATTAATTCGTCAAAAAGTTTGATAAAAAAATGTCTTTAAATTGATATTCTCCATTTACCAAATTACAAATAAAAACAGACAAGATTAAATTCTTTCAACGACAAATCTTATTTCTCATATGAGAAATCTCGCATTTTTCGTATGACAATTTTTTCATATAGATATAAAGGACATTCTGTAATATAAATTCATTTTTTATCTCTTCAGAATACTACAGACGAAGATTCGATGGTTGTTCAACACATCCTCTGCTCTCGTATGGGCAAGCGGGAAGTAAAACCGGAACCTCCGCCAGAACCCAAACCTGAAACAACGGAAGCTAAGGACGACTCAGAGAAGAAAGAAGGTGAAGACAAAGATGACGAAAAGAAAGAAGATGACGAAAAATCCAAAGACGAGACAGCATCGATGGACGTTGACGAAGAACCCGTTGAAAAAGACACCGAAAAGGACGAAATACAGGAAAAAGAAGAACCTGAGGAAGATACAGAGGACATTAAAGAACCGTCAAAACTGGTCGCGGAATCTTCGCAGGGCGAAACTGCAGTCGTCGATGCCAAGCCGCAAATCGTCGAGGTCGAGGAGTATTTCGTCAAGTACCGAAATTTTTCGTACTTACACTGCGAGTGGAAAACCGAAGAGGAGCTGTACAAGGGGGATAAGAGGATCCAGGCGAAACTCAAGAGATTTAAACAGAAACTGCAACAGAGCACGAACATATTCGAGAACGTAAGTTTCGCGTAAATTACGTAACGCAAATCAAAAGCAGCCCGGGCGGTTGAACTGGTATTGATTTTGTTTTCAATTTACAGACCGAGGATGATCCATTTAATCCGGACTTTGTCGAAGTAGATAGAGTTTTGGACGAAGCGACGCATACGGATCCAACTACGGGGGACGTTGTGCGGCATTATTTAGTGAAATGGCGATCGCTTCAGTACGACGACTCGACTTGGGAATTGGAGGAAAACGTCGATATTGAAAAAATAGCGCAGTTTCACAAGTTTAATAAACTCCCACCGAAAGATCAGTGGAAGGTATTTCTACTATAGAAATTACAATAATCCTTACAATAACCCTTACACATATTTTTGATTATTTAATTAAGATAATATAAAATAATTATCGAACCATCTAAATTCTAGCCGAAAAAGAAGCCTCTTGCTTCTGCCTGGGTCAAACTGGAAGAATCCCCACTGTACAAAAATAACAACAGTTTACGACCTTACCAACTAGAGGGCCTGAATTGGTTACTCTTCTCGTGGTACAATGGCCACAACTGTATTCTCGCAGACGAAATGGGTCTCGGCAAAACCATCCAATCGTTGACATTCGTCGACGCTGTATATAAATATGGAATCCGCGGCCCTTTCCTCATCATCGCGCCACTTTCAACTATCCCGAACTGGCAAAGAGAGTTCGAAGCCTGGACTGAAATGAACGTTGTCGTCTATCACGGATCGTACGTCCCGATTTTCATTTTTCAATCCAACCATCAATCTGTTTACCAACATCCACTAATCCCCTTCAATTTCAGAGCCGCGAGTCGCAATTTACTAAGCGAGTACGAAGTGTACTACAAGAACGACAAGGGACAACAAATTAAGGACCTCGTCAAATTTAACGTCCTCATCACCACCTTCGAAATCATCATAACTGATTTCAACGAGCTCAAAGGCTACAACTGGAGGCTATGCGTCATCGACGAGGCGCACCGACTGAAAAACCGAAACTGCAAGCTGCTCGAAGGCTTGCGACAACTCAACCTGGAGCATCGCGTTCTCCTGTCAGGAACGCCCCTGCAAAACAACGTCAATGAGTTGTTCTCGTTGCTGAACTTCCTCGAGCCAATGCAGTTCTCGAGCAACGAGGCTTTCCTCAAGGAATTCGGCAATTTGAGCAGCGAAGACGAGGTGCACAAACTGCAACTGCTTTTGAAACCGATGATGCTGCGACGACTCAAAGAGGACGTGGAAAAGTCTCTCGCGCCGAAAGAAGAGACCGTCGTCGAAGTACGTTTCTACCAAATTCCAAAATTGCACATAGAAACATCAATTTGTTGGATATAATTGTATTAACTCGTATCGTTCTTCCAGGTTGAACTGACAAACATACAAAAGAAATACTACCGAGGAATTCTCGAGCGCAACTTCTCTTTCCTCGCGAAAGGAACCACGTCGGCGAACATTCCCAACTTAATGAATACGATGATGGAGCTTCGCAAATGCTGCATACATCCGTTTTTGCTGAACGGCGCCGAGGACCAGATTCAACTGGACTACAAAATCAGTGACAAGGAGGACTCTGAAGCATATTATCACGCCTTAGTTAACAGCTCCGGCAAAATGGTGCTCATTGACAAATTGTTGCCGAAACTGAAAGCCAGCGGACACAGAGTACTGATATTCAGTCAGATGGTGAAATGTCTGGATATTTTGGAGGACTACCTTGTGTTCAAAAAGTACATACCTTGATTATTATCTCGTTTTGTTCTGTAACTTTCGCAGAAATACTTCAATTTCTGAAATTTTTTGTTTTCCCCGATTAATGGAAATGTGATTTTAGGTATCCGTACGAACGAATTGACGGGCGGATTCGCGGTAATCTGAGACAAGCCGCGATTGATCGATACAGCAAACCTGACTCAGACAGATTCGTATTCCTGCTCTGTACAAAAGCCGGCGGTCTTGGAATTAATCTCACCGCGGCTGACACCGTCATTATTTATGACAGCGATTGGAACCCGCAAAACGACTTGCAGGTAAAACACACAACGACTTTTCCCTACAAAAAACGTATTAACATAAACTAACTGGAAATAAGAAGTGACCCACTAAATTATCGATTAAGCGGAACGTTTAAATTAGAAATGTTTAAATTAGAAAATCCCAGCCGACTAACCACCGTATTGATTTTTCGCATTTTTCGTCAGGCTCAAGCTCGGTGCCACAGAATAGGGCAGCAAAAAATGGTCAAAGTATATCGTCTGCTGTGCCGCAACACTTACGAAAGGGAAATGTTCGATAAAGCCTCGTTAAAGTTAGGATTAGATAAGGCTATTTTGCAGTCCATGAACACCGCCCAGGGTGGCAAGGACCCGAGTAACAAGACGCTGACGAAGAAGGAAATCGAAGATTTGCTCAAAAAAGGTGCCTATGGCGCTATCATGGACGATGATAACGCCGGTGATAAGTTCTGTGAGGAGGATATCGAACAGATTTTGGAACGACGAACACAGGTTTGTATTTCATGATATAATTTCATATTTGTATCGACTATTTGGTCACCTGTATTCTAAAACTATAGGAACAAAGTGGACAAAAGTCTGTCAATATTGAATAAATGATACCATTTTCAAAAATGATTGAATTTGTGTTGTTTATAAATGATTACTTTTTTATTTTAGATAATAACGATTGAAGCCGAGAAAGGTTCGACATTCTCGAAGGCCAGTTTCGCATGTTCCTCGAATCGATCGGACATTAACATCGACGACCCCGACTTTTGGAAGAAATGGGCGAAGAAGGCCGAAATCGACACGACCGAGAAGAAGGAGGAGGACGAGTTGGTCATTTCCGAGCCAAGGAGGCGAACGCAGATCAAGCGTTACGGGCACGACGAATCGGTGGTCGATATGTCGGAATTGGACAGCTCTGACGACAGCGACGATGAACTCGGTAGTGGTTTAACAGGTAGAGGTATGTTCACGGCTGGTGCATGCTGCACACGCATTTCATTACCAACTCTCTTATAACCCTGCAATTGTTGTGAGAATTTTAAGGACGTTCAAACAAAAAGTTAAAGTAAAGATCCATTATTTATTATGAACATTTTTATTTGACAAAATCTCAATGATTTTTACCTCGAGAAATTAAATATTGAAAAATCGAAGTTTTAGTATTGAATTCAATCAGCAATATAATTGCATTAAGTTGATTCAGTTATTCGTAATTTAATTAGGATGTTTGGGTAAAAAATATCTAAATTATAATTCGTGATGTTTATCTATCTATATATATAACTGATTTGAATGATATCAAGAAAAACTTGTCCCAATGAAATCATCAAAAAATAATCATTTCAATAATGTCGCAATATTAAGGTTGCTGATTAAAAAAGCAGAACATCGTTATGTTGGGTAAATTGAAATTATATTATAGAATTTCATTTTACAACTCTTAATCACTGAACGCCCTTTCTTTGCAGACATGGTTGAATTACAGATAATTTTACATACGTTTTAGACGTTGCGTTTACATTGCAATATGGACGAGGGTATGATTGACAATAGTGCTTAACACTGTTTGGACCTTTTCGTGTTAGAACTTTCACCGTCAAGTATTTTTTTTTATCGGAATTGGTATCAATATTCCCTTTGTCTGTCATCTTAATCATCTGTGACGTTGACATTCGGGTTGTTCAGAGATGTAATTTGAGATGTTCGTTGAGGAGTCAAATTGTGTCTTTTATTCTTTCGATTCGCCTATTCAAAGGTGTTGGATATTTTTATAGTTATCCCAAATGAACTTCCGGTTCGATTTTCGGTGGATTGTTGAAATACTAAATCAACGGTGCATCATTTGCATCTCTGATTTACTCATTATCCTTGTTTCATTCATTCAATTCAATTGTTCCATGATGCATATTTTTGCACGAATATATGTGTATTTATTGTTAGCGGCACAATTTACCCTGTATTCCACATTGTTATTTACTCGTACAAGCAAGGCTGCCGATAGAAGTTTATAATATTTATGTTGGTATGAATAAATGAAATGACACAGGAATAGGGATTTAATTGGACAACACAGGGCTTGTAAATATTTTATCTCCGGTCTTGCTTAATAAATTAATAAGGGTGCATTCTTTATGTAAATAATAAAATTAAACCCAACTACGTGTTATATGAATAAATTTAGAGAATCTTTGGCAAAGCAAAAATGTTTAACGTAAAAAATGTACCTTTATCACAATTTGCTATTACCATGTTTTCCGCTATACTATTACATCAAAGCAATTTGTTATTTGAATTTATCATGAATTTTTACACTTTCATTCAGATACTGATTAGTCAAAAATTGAAGCTTAATTCCACATAATTCCATTAGTCAACATTTTCTTTTGCGAATTCATATTAAGCGATTGCGAAAAAATTTCCATAAATACTTGCACGAATTGGTATACTCAAATAAAAATTTACTTAAAATCAATATGTAGATACAATACTTCAGTTTAGAGACTCAAGGTGACTTTTCGATTTGGTCTTTCAACATTCTTTCACAAGATATTTATTAAAAAGACAAGCGGAATTGTGATCATTCACTTAGTAGATCAATAATTCCAAACAATGGGATTTTCATAACATTTTATCTAAATATTCGAATTTTTTGAAAATTTCCATCGATGCCTCACTAGCTGGAACTGAGATATTCAGTGTCAAAGATTGACATATTATATAGATACACTGTTCTCCTATTTGGATCAAACTTTGATATTGAATATCTCTTTACTCAGAAAACTGATTAAAAAATTGCGCAGCTGAAGAGAAATTTCCTCTCACCATTCCCCACTCAATCAAATTTTGATTCACACTCTATTCCAAAACTATTTTCACACTCAAAAGAAAAATATTCCCAGTACCATTTAAAAATTCACATTACCAAAATTAATATTAAAAAATGTACAAGAAACAAAGACTCCTCCATTCTGTACTACACCCTAAAAGCAATTCCGCATCTGAAAGTCGCCTCGAGCCCCTCGTTATTACCACACTTCAAACGTTCCGAATAATCCAATCGCTGCTCTGCCGCGTACTCGCTGTCAGTCGCACAATTTAACCCATCTCGCTTTTGCAGGCAAAAAGCGCCGAGACAAACTCAGCAAGAAGAGCCGCAAGTTTTACGACGAGTACGTGCCTCGCGAGGGCGAGGTCGTGTACGGCAGTTGGGCGCGCAGCGAGTGCTTCAAAGTGGAGCGCGGCCTGCTGACATTCGGCTGGGGCCGCTGGGAGGAGATCCTGCAGCACAGCCAGTTCCGCCGGGGCTGGCGGGACATCGACGTGGAGGATTGCGCGCGCGTCATCCTGCTGTACTGCCTGCGCTACTACCGCGGCGACGAGAAGATCCGCAGCTTCATCTGGGACCTGATCACTCCGCTGGAGAACGGCGAGAAGGCCAAATCCGTGCCGATGAACGCGCCGGGACGGAACAGCCGACAGAAAAAGAAGAGTCGGATTCGGGACGTCCGGGAAACCCGGGGATCGATGGTCAATGGACCGAATGACCCGAACCACTGGAGCCACGCTGAGAAATACGACGGCGACATTTTCCTGGAGAGCAATTATAAGAAACACCTGAGTCGACATGCGAACAAGTAAATAAATAAATAAATAAATAAATGAAGTAATAACAATTAGAAAATATTTTATTCAATAATCGGTAAAAAGTTAACATAATTTTTTTGAAACACCAAAAGATAAACCAGCGATTTCTCCCCAAAGAAATCATTCAGTCGACCATTCGACTAAATTCGTATACTAAATTTTTCAGAGTACTTCTCCGAGTGCGAATGCTGTATTACATCAAGCACGAGATCATCGGCGACCTGGTGCAGCACATCTCTGACGGCGTTCACGTGAGGTGAGTGATCATGGCAACCGCCGAACGCTTTTTACCTTACCACTTGTTTACCGAACGAACTATCATAAAAACATTATTATGCACTTACACAGCGCTTATAGTTGCATGTGCAATGTATTTGTTTCGCCCTGGGACTTGCATAAGGACGGGCTCATAGAGCTGAACCTTTCGTTTTTGACCTCCATAGCCTATGTAAGTGACGCTGATCACTGGCCCCGCGCTACTAATAAAATTAGTCCGATCCTCATTTTGTCATACGCATTGTTACAAAAACAAGCAAGGCTTGGCGCAACCGAAACGGGTCAGGGATATCAGCGATAAAACCCGGTAAGAGTTCGACAAACACAAAGACAGGACGTTAGAGCCGATTGCAAACGGACACGCAGACAGAAAACGACACCCAAAAGCAGTGCACTGTGTCAGGAGGGCGCGAAACGTTCCAAACTCAAAGTATCGATTTTTACGAACAAACGATTCTGGCGACGTCAGTTTTCGGCTCTGCCGATTCTCACGTCTTATCCCTATCTTTCTCTCTCTCATCATACATCTTTCCTTTTTTTCATTATTTATCAGTCCTAAATTCAGGTACCTTTAATTAAAATGTTTGCATTTAATTTAGATAATTTGTTATATTGCTTTAAATACGAGTTTTGTCTCCTGAAAATTTTCAAAACTGAGCAAATAAAAAATTGTGATATTTATTTTGCTTTTTTCTTAAAAGTAATTCTTTTCATTATTTGCAGCCCTTAAAATTTCCAATGCAGAATCTTTCCATTTTGGAATTCAATTAAATTTCCTCAATTCTTTTTCTATTCATTCTATTAAAAATTTTTCTTCTTTTCCTCCTTTTTCCCCTCAAAACTCCCACTTTTCAAACGCGTCTGAAGACTCACGTCGTCAGAGCCCTCTGGCTGTTTAGTTGTCGGTCAAAATTGCCGCCGCGGTTCGGCGCGCGTCCATTTGATTATTGTTTGGCGCAAAGTTGTCTGTTTGACTTGAAATTGGCAAATTGTAAGTGAAACCGCCCCACAGTGCGTTGCGGCTTGATGCTCCGCAGTTGGCCGAGCGGCCAGCCAAATGGTGGGACTCGATGGCAGACAAGTCCCTTATCGTCGGATCCTACAAACACGGCTATGAGAATTACGAGCAGATGAGGATCGACCCCACGCTTTCTTTCATTACAAGCTGCCCTCCCCAATCCCAGACTCAGACCACCCAGACTAAGTGAGTACCCGATTCTATTTCATATGTGGAATTAACCCGATTAACCATTTTGGCCTACTTTTACGTCGACGCCTAACCGCATGCTTATATAATACACGCCTGCTTCGTGCCCTTTTTTTATCATCATTTGCGACATATCTATGTACACGTACACGCGCCCGTGTACGTGTAGATACATATCCGGATTGTACTAAGGAGACCGTGTCCTCGGCGACGAGTTGCAGTCAGTGTTGGGTCACGTCCATATTCATCTCCATGTCACATACCCGTTCTATTTGTTGTCACCGTAGTCAGTGTACTTTCTGATTGTTCGATGCTTGTCCGTCCAGGGCGCTCATTGGTTCACGCTGGAAGCTTGTGGGAAAAGTACCAACGCAAACCATTTTTCATGGAAATGAATAGAAAGGAATTGGAGTTTTAGCTAATTTCATATTCCTTTGAATTTTATGGAATTTTGATGTATGAAGTCTCATTTAGATGTTAATACAAGAGTTGGTAAGAATAGGAGAGAATTCGTATTTTCATGTTTGCATACTAAGAGTGCAATTAAAAAAAATGAATTCTTACTGAAGAGTTTATTATTTATCCCTGGAAACTTGATATATCTCCGGAATAGATCGGAAAAATGAATTATTGAATGATTTCTATTCGTTTCTAAATATTTTTGTGGGGACGAATTTGAAATGGTGAAATGGAACATGATGAAAAGTCACTGATTGGCGTATTCGAGCGACGAACAGCGATGAGCGCCGCTAGACCGGACAATGGGTGTAAATAAAGTTCGTCCTTGGAAACACTTTTTGGAATAGTTGTACACTTGAGTCTTTGAGTCGCGAAAAGTGTCCGGTTGATTGGCAACCGCAAATGTCGGGCGTTAAGATTTGTGGACTGCGAGAACAGGTCCAGTATCCAAATAAGAGTATCTTCTTTCTGTTCTTCACTGTTAGAGGCACTTAAACAATTTAGAAAGTACTAATCTAAGATGTGTAACTTACTGGATGAGACGCAGGACAGTCTTAGATGATTGCTTATTACGGGGGGTAGCAGATGAACGTTTGTTTTAAGTTAGAGACAGATTTTGGTTTGTAATTAGCTTTTTTGTATATTGGCATTTGTGGGTCGGTATCTGTGACGAGACTGTGGTAGGATTTTTGGCGAAACAAAGATTTGAGGACTTTTATTGAAAATTGATTTTAATGAAAAGTTTTACTTTTGAGATTTGTATTATTTCTATGACTTAAAGCTTTTATCTCATTCTTTCTTTCAAATAAGAATATTCAATGTTTTATTACTCATTTCATTCTTATATATATTAAAAAAGAGGAAAAGATTATTTCTCAAATATTTACGATATAATAAAATCCTGACTCAGATTAAAAAAAATCCCTAAAAGCCCAAAAATCTCTCATTTCACCACAAAAACCGCAGTTACAATTTCGACCACAGACACATACAAACAAAGCTCAAATGAAAAGCGATAAGAGTATATGAGGATAATGAAAAGGAAATTTACATTTTATACTTAAATTTAGTTGTGAACAGATAAATCAATATCTTGACGAAGTGTGTTTCGCATTAACCAAATAGGGAAGAAAGCAGTTTAGAGAATGAACTGGACGATGGGGAGTTGTCGGGGATGGGTAAGGATGGCAAAGATTCAGATAAATTCAACAGGGAGACGCCGACGGACTCGCCATCGATTTCGAGCAAGGCCAACACGCCGATCCCCGAGGCCAGCAGCAGCCACGACGACAGCCTCATGGACGAGGACAAAACGTGGCCCTCCGTGGTCGATCTCAATACCAGATTGCGCCGCGTTATCAGCTCGTATCAGCGCAGCGTCAAAAAGGATGAAATGAAGGCTTTCCAGAAAGGGAAGCTCGAGTCCGATATGGCCAACCACACGGCCACCACCATTGAACCGCCTCTCAATATGCAGGGCTGGGACCTCCAGCAACTGGCCATGTACCTTCTGGTGAGCATCAATATAAATTACAGTTACATATAAATTACGTACATTTTCTCTCGATTCACGAATTTATCAAATCCATTAAAAATACAAATATATACAAGTCAAAAGTTGTCTAGAACACATTTTTGATAATTTTGTTTAATGATTGATGGGATAGATGATATAAAACGGACTTTTATAGTGGTAGTAACTCAGATGACGATTGAAATAATAAGAGGAATTGCAATTACTGTTCCAGAAAATGGAGAGGAAGGAGAAAATGGAGGCAATGGTGAAGGAACGAGAACGATCACGGATCGAAGAACAAAAAGCGAAATGGACACGTCGGGAAGAAAGCGAGTTCCTGAGGGTTGTGTCGACGTATGGCGTGAATTACGACAGGAAGAAGGCTCAGTACGACTGGACCAAATTCAAGAGCATCGCGAGGTTCGACAAGAAGAGTGACACTGACCTCACCGACTACTACATGTCCTTCCGAGCCATGTGCAAAAAAGCATCGACTGCGAAAGTGAACGACGACGATGGTAGAGGTCCTTTTCAGACCCATTTATTATTTTTTACTTTCCTCTAACGCTTCCAGGTTTTTTCCTATTGGGATCTGACATTCCACAAAATCTTATTTTATACATTTTACCATAAATGTGTTATATATAATTAATCAAAATTGCTTCATTTCTTTTCTATTCCTTCATTATCAATTAAAAAGACTCAGATCTCAGTTATATTTATCTAGCTTCTCATTTCCTCTACTACATTTTCAAATCACTGCCTGAAAATACTAACCTCCCATCTTTCTCTCCCCACAGATTACCTGATAGACCTCCTAAGTCCATCCAAAGCGCGACAAATCCTCGAACGAGTGGACCTGCTGAGCAAGATCCGCGAGGAAATTCTGTCTCATCCCCACCTGGAGGAGCGACTCTTACTCTGCCAGCCTTCCAGCGACACTCCCGACTGGTGGCAGCCCGGAAAGCACGACAAAGAATTGCTGCTCGGCGCTGCCAAGCACGGCCTCGGTCGCACCGACATCACCATTCTCAACGACCCCGATTTCTCGTTCCACAAAATCCTCGGCAAGAGCATCTACTCCAACATCCAGGCTGCGAGATCCGCCCTCGAGAAAACGGAAAAAGCGATCAAACTCGAGAACCGCGAAGACATCCTCAAGTTCGACAAAGACGAGATCCTCGTGAAACTGGAGAAGGGCGAGGGCACCCTGAAGATCGAGAAGGTCGGCATTAAGAAGGACAAGGACGCTCAGTGTGCCGAGAAGAAGGCGGAGCCGAGTTCCGGAAAAGGGGAGATCGAACTGACGATCGTCAAGACCGAAACCAAACCGGAGGAGGTCTTGAGTGGAACCTCGACCTTGACGATCACGACTATAACGAAGCCGAAGACTCCCGAGGAGGAATCGGTGAAAATGGAGAGCGAAAGTGTCGTGGAGGAAGTGAAACCGAATGTCGAAGCTGAAGAAGTCGCTGAGGAGGAGAAAGCGAAAGAGGTGACGGAACCGGTTAAAGTGCCAGAGGAAGAAGAGACGGAAGTGGAGAAGGAAAAGGAGAGTGAGAAGGAAGAAACGAAGGTGGAAGAGGAGAAGGGAATGGAGACTGAAACCGAGCCGGAACCGGAGGCTGAGAAGGAGAAGGAAAGGGAGAAAGTGGATGAGGATGAGAAGATGGAAGTGGACGAAGCAAAGGAGGAGGAACCTAAGGATAAGGAGGAAGAAAAGAGGGAGGAAGTTGAGAAGGAGCCTCCGATGGAGAAGGAAGATGAGGTGGAAGTCAAGGTGGAGGAAGAGAGAGAGGAGAAAGCGATGGAGATTGGCGAAACTAAGACGGAAAGTGAGACTCCGGTGATCAAGGAGGAAGAGCCGAAGGTGATTAAGGAGGAGAGTGAGACTGTTGTCGCGAAAGAGGAAAAACCGGCCGAAACTGAGAGCAAAGAGAAAGAAAAGGATAAGGGTAAAGTGGAGGAAAAGAGCACAGGAATGAAGCCGTCCGACCTCAAAGCCATGTTCCCCGATTTGGAAGTGATCCAGCCTTTGTCGCGTCTGACACAGATTGACACCTTTGTGCTGCGGGACAAGCCTATAGATTATAATGAACCGACTGTCGCCCAGCTCCTCGCCCATAACTATCAGAGTTCAATTAAGTGGCCGAAGGTAATTATATTCGGTTTATCTCGATCAAAGCAGTCTGCTTCGGGGAATTAATTATATTTTTTGTCTTTTTAAGAGAAATAAGGAAATTAAATTGTCTTTCATTTCGATACAACGTATCAGTATCTAATTTTATAATATACCAGGGTGTCCAGAAATATTCCTTTAAAAAATTCCTTGTTAATTCCCGGTTTTTCCGGTTGCTAAATACCCTGTTAAATCAAGTTTAATTGAGAAATATTTTCTTATTCTGCTAGCTTTAGTATAACTGCATTAAACATATCAATTGGATTTTCAGGAACATGCCATTGAAGCTCGATTGATGCACATTGTTCATGCTGTGGAACATAAAGAATGGCCGGTGCCAACGAACTTTACCGCCGGAGATGAAGCAGACATTGCGCATCAAAATGAGAAAGATAATTCCGAGATTATCACAATTACGACCGATCATGGATTAGGGCGAGCTCTCAATGCTGCAAATACAAGCATTTCCGCTGCCAAGAAACGGAAGAGACACATTGCAATTGATGTCGAAACCGAAAGAGGTAAATTACGGGATGACGTGATGGATTTAAAGAGAGCAATAGAATAATTTAGAATGTCCAATAATTCTTATGATAATGCTTCTTACATTTTCGTCATTCTTAACTATAATTAATACCACTTTATCAAAAACATGTCATTTAAAGTTTGCAAAAACTATGCAAATTACATTTAAATTTCTAAATGAACAACATCAAATATTGTTAATAGACTTTGAATTTGATTTCTAACGATATAAAATTTTCAGCAAAACTTCATGCACTGCTGAATAGCAGTCACATGGCTCAGCCTCCGACTCAGCTGAGCAAACCAACAGTTCTTTCCGGCACCAGTTGGGAACTGAACGAGGAACAGCAAAATGATGACTCAAGGCGATCCACTCCAGTTCAACCACCACCCGCGCATCAGCAAGCGCGAACGCCTACAATCCCCTTCGATTTGAAGTATACCGTACCTGGGAAAACGACAGTCATTCCAGGAACTTCGAGTACTTTGACGCCTATTGATTTATCGTCTAGGTAAAGCATTACGCTGCAGTTTTCTGCGTTAAGTGTATCCCACGCATTTTTATCAGATGGTTACCATCATAATAATACTTTCTTTCTTCCTCTCCTCAGTTATCCCAAGGCAAACACTGAGACGACCAATAAGGACATGATGAACGAGGTGCAGGACTTTTCCATGCCAAATAAAAATAAGCAGTCCGGAAGTAACAAAGGCAAACTTGAAAGTATGCTTGATAAACTCATGAAACGGAAGAGTGGCGTAAGTATCTCCTTAGTTTTTTAGATAGAAAATCTTTCTATCAATAAAAAATGTATACATTATCTGCCATTTTTCTACTATTATTATTGCATTATGTTAAACACATTTTATACAAACATTTAATACAAACATTTTATTTAAATCACAACCAGAGATTAGGATTTTGCTAACCCTAATCTCTTTTATATTTTGTGATAAGACCAATTTGCTATTTAATACATAAATGTAAATCCTTATCCCCCTAAATAAACAAATACCCAACTTTTAATTTCCAGCCGAATGAAGAACCCGTGGTTGGCAAAGAGAAGAAACGCCGCAAGCTCGACGAAATCGTCTTAGGCCTGAGTGCGGCGAAGGAGCAACAAAGCAACCATTACCCCGAGCATGGCAAGAAGAGCACGATCACGCCGAACGTGACCGTGACGCCAACTTCGGCGCCGATCGGACTGCCGAATCCGCCGTCCGCCTCGCAGAAACCGTTCTCGATAACTGTGACGTCGATCCCGTCGTCGAGAGCCTCGAGTTCGACCTCGAACCAACCTCCGCCGTCTTTGCACTCCCACAAAGACAGCTTCTCCGCTCTGCTCGCCCAGGCAGAGCAGCAGAACCGCGAGCTCGCGAAAAAGCACCAGCAAATCCAGCAGGCGCAGCAGCAGCACTCGCACCAGTCGCACCAGTCGCACCAGCAGGCCTTCAACTCGCAGGCGCATGTGTCCTCGTCCTCGTCTAGCCACCGCAAGAGTTACGAGGCGATGATCGCGGACATTAACAAAGTCGCAGAGTATTCGTCCAAGATTGGCTCGTATTCGCACGAAGCCAAGGTCAATAAGTGGCTGGCTGAGCAGACAGCTATGACCGAGCAACTCAACGCGGAATATCTCAACACACCTAGGCGAAGGAGACCGCGGGTCGATCCTTCCTTACTCGACTGGAAGAAACTTACTGGAGAAGAAAACGTCGCGGTTATCAACCGATTGACTGGGAAGAAGGTAATGCGGAGTTTTGGAATTTTTCATAATTTGTTATTAAAATGTGATGTAAAAAGTAAATTGCTTTATTGTAGTTTAATTAGATAGTCTTAATTTAACTTTTAGAGGACGGGAGGTAAAATGGCTTTAAACAAAAAATTATGTTATCAAAGAAAAAATAATGAACTTTACAGAGTTTTCAATGTTTTTGGCAGCACTTGGTCCAAATTTCATTTCAAAAATGTATTTCGGCTGATGACAGCTGTTAATATTGCTGGCAGTATTTAAAATGTTGAGTTTTTTATGAAATCAAAGTTCTTATGTGGGTTTTTTGGGTCGATGAGTACAAATTCCATGTCAAAAGTTCAGTTTGATAGTTGAGAGCCGTCATTGTCGCTGTCAAAATTGGAAAATTTTAGTTTTTTTTATCAATCTTAGCGACCCCAAAAACCTAAATACAAAGCTTAATTTCATTGAACAATGAAAGTTTTCATATGTTGACGGCGATAATGACAGCTGTCATCCGTCAAAATAGCTTTTTGATGCAAAATTTCGATTTAAAAAATAATATAGAAATTGCTAGTTTTTTCGTTGATTATCCCACTGATGAATTCTAAAAAGTTCTATCATGTAATATAAAAAAGTGGGCAAAAAAACATCCTGTCCTCTAAAGGTTAATCAAGTTTATTTGAATTATAATGTAGTTACTGAGGCAAATGGAAAATAGGGTGAAAGAAATGGTGAAAATAATTCCGATCCAGATGGAGTTGATGAATGTTAGATCCTAACTGAATTCATTATTTTTTGAACATAATATAGATGTACTTTGTTTTTAACAACTTTGTTTGATGATAAATGGATTATGATGAAGAAGATTACACCTGGATTTTTTTGTTGCAAAATGTTAGGGAAAAGTGCCTAATAATCGTACAGTGCCGATAGTCGAATGAAATAAACATCTTAAAAATGATTGAATGAAATTAAAAAAAAGATTAATGCTTTATGGAAACGTACAACCAGCTTTAATATTGTCATTATTCTTCATTGTTGTTTTATATTGGAACAGTAAAACTGCAATTTGAACTATCATGAAATGCCTTTATTTTTTACTGTTTACTATCAAAATACGTACAATATAACCAAAATTACACGATTTCAGACAAGAAAGTATGGAAAGATATACAATTTTTTAAATAAATAACATGTTTATGATGTTGTCTTTACGTGAAATTGATTTTATTTGTTATATCAACGAACTTTTAAGATTGATTTGAATTTTTCCTATTTGCCAAATCATTCTCCATAAGAGTCGAAAAAAGTGTAATTTTCAAAATCAATTATTTCACAATTAAATTCGGTAAGGGTATTAAAAATCACATTCTTAGAAGCACTTATTCCATTAAATGCTTTAGAAAAAAATTACCGAATTTTATGTGATTTACTTTAAGGTGATGTCGAACGGTCTGAGTAACTCTGAATCGGCCATTTGTAACATTTTTACAACAACTCATAAACTAAATAATAGTTTTGAAAACCGTGAAATCACGAAATTCATTTGTTAAATGAGCAATATTTCTGCAGATTTTGAATAAGATTGGTTGAATATTGAAGTCGTAGTGATGGAACGCGTTTTGAATGAAAAATATCTAACCCCAAAACCTGTGGATAAAACGCGTTTCCTAAATACGAATAACAAGCAATAACTGACATTCATCAAAATTTGACAAAATGATCCTTGTGAATTCAACTGATTGATTGATTTAACCGTTTTAACATACCCGTAGTAGTTTTCCA
>JABFPB010002383.1:0-20351 GCA_022817645.1 Ceratoteleas bidentatus
ATTAAATATATTTAATTTATTAAAAATTAAATTAAAATATTTAAACTTAATTTTTAATTTTATTAAATTAAATTAAATTAAAACATTTATTTTATTGTATTAATTTGGAATAAAATAAAATAAATTAATATTTAAATTTAATATTAAGTTTTGTTATTTAATTTAATTTAATAAAATTAAAATTTTAAATTTAATTTAATATTTAAATTTCATTTTTAATAATTTAAATATATTTAATTTTATTTTCGTTTATATATATGTATTTATTTATATTTGATGAATGTATACAAAATCATTTTGTCAAAATACACATTTTTGCCAGAATGTTTATCCATTCATTCGTACATAATTTTGCGAAATTGGGTGTACGTCAAGTAGTTTTCTATTCAATGAGTCGTCGCATGAAATCGTAGCGAGAATAGAGTCGGCGTTGCGACGAAAATTGCGACGCTCGGAGGGTACGTCGGACGCGAACCGGCCGGGCGCGATACTCGTGTACGTACCACCTGTGGAAGATTTGTATGCACGCCTGCATGGCGAGCGACCAGGAACTCGTAATTTACTTATTCGCAGCCGAAACTTTCTTGGAAGCGATTATTGGATTTACAAAGGGCATACGAAAAGGCGGGGCGTTCTCGCTTGAAAAAGGAATAGAAAAGAGGTCGAAAGTCGGCGAGCGACGTCGACTCGTCTCCCTCGTCGAGGCAAATACGCTTATATCAGGCGCGCTTCAAATTATAAGTGGACGCGTGGTATTCTCACGATTCGATTCGATGAATATGTCGTTATTCGGCGAAGAGTAATTGATTCGGAGGGCTGAGTGGATTAGGACACGTTGCGTCACTCGACTGTTTATGTCGAAAAACAAAGAGTTTGGATGTAATTTTCGATTATCGATCAAAGTGCGTTTCTGTCGCATATTGACTGCAAATGAGATTTTCATGTGCATAGATATCGGACTGTGGGTAGGTAACTTTTTTACGAGTTTGAGATTAAGTTAACATTTTTTGGAAATATGATTTTTGGTTATAAAAGTAATGGGTAATGAAACGTTTGATTAATCATTAATGATTAATGTAATGTGTTAAAATGTGTCGTAAAATGCAGAAATTTGCAAAGCATTTTTTCAAGGAAATGAAAGAAAACAGCATTTACAAAAATTTGTAAAAAAGATCATAATAATTCAAGTAATGTTTATAGACAGAAAAAAGGGAAATAATATCAGGGTTCATCAATTTCTTTTTAATTTTGAGGAAAAATAATTAGATACGACCATAAAAATGAATTTTTAGAAAAGAACAATAAAATATTACTGTACCGATTCCTGACACATTTTGTTTTACCATTTAAGGAAAGGACTAAATCTATTCATTTCGGTATGTGGATAATTAAGGGAATTACATGAAGTAACAACTTCATGAAATAAACAAATGTATATTTAATAATTTAATTTTGTCGTTTCAATACATTAATCTCTGACTTACCCCTTTTTCATTATAACCAATCTAATTAAATCGCAAACATTGTTTAAAACCATCCTAATAACTTAACCGCCAACATAACAGCATTCCAGAAATTAATTTTCCGAAATTCCGCACCTTTTTACCGCGTCTTGCATTCAAATGCCTGAATCCTGCTGCAATCAATTCCAACTTAAGAGCAAGTTTCCAAAAAAGCCGTGGCAAAAACTAATTTCACGCATAACTGCGTTTTCCAATACATTTGCGCAAAGTCCCGCATTTCCCACATTACTGTGTAATTACTTCTCGAAAGATGATTTCGTTAATTGCCGTTCAATTTAATGCGGAATTGTGAGCAAAATGTCCGCACGAAATTCACCTGTAAAAATAGGTCCGCCAAATTGCACATCATATCGAGTGTCACACATTATGTGGAAAATTACAATGTTTATGTAATTTTACACACAAAAGTGTAATCCAGCTGTTTCGCGATAGTTTACTACCTTTAACCTCAAAACTTACTATTTAACTGAGGTTATGTTTGTTCCAGGAGCGACACTACACTAAAAAAACTAACCTAAAAATTAAAAAGGAATCGTTTTAATGAAAACGATTCCTTTTAAATGAAAAGGATTCTTTTTCTGCGAAAATGATTTTTTTGTGCCAAAATGCTTTATTTTGGCCCAAAAGGATATTTTTAAAAATGTAGAAGGTGAATCTTAGGTCTCATTCTTATGTATCTCCAATGAAATTCCTACATCTAAATTTAAACAAAAATTCCCACGAAAATTCTCCTTTACGTGGAAATTTACGTAGCGAAGCCTCTCCTTAACCATAATACTCTCCAATAAAAAAATTTAATTTCATGTTTGATTTTACTCAATTAAACCGTACATTGTACAGTATCGTAAGTAATTGTACGCACATTTTTTACAGTGTACAGTTTCGTGCATGCGAGCGGTAGGTGGGAAAGATATGAGGTTCCGAGCAAACGAGATTTTGGAGGGTGGCGCTGCGGGAGGAAGACCGACGGGGTGGGTCCGACTTCTCGACTTCTCGGAAAAGATCGTCGTGGCAACGATTGAGAGACGACCCGGGGCTCTTCGTAATGCGGAGGGTGTGCTCATATGTATAACTACAGTCGGAGACAAAACTTTCTCGTGGGACCCGAATTATTTATTATGTTGACCTGAGGAAACGCGGCGCGCGCTCCACGAATCGATCCGCGCGTTGGTATCTGCGGAGCTTTTACTTTTCGAACCCTGTAATTATTTCGGCGAAAAGTGTCAGCCATTAAAAGGATGTTTCGAAACAACAATTTAACGCTTGGAAAACGTGCGCAGATTTTGTGCTCTGAAAATACACCTTTTTCAAACAGGTGCCATTTTGTTTACAATCAACATTTCCAAAAGCCTAAACATATTTTTATTTTTGTTCCGAGTTAACTGCCCTTTCTAAGACAAGACCTTTTTAAAATTGATTATGACGTCTTTGTTAAATAATTTCTTTCGGAAAAATTATAAATCATACTTCAGTAAACATATAATAAATGTATGCTAACATTTTTTGTGTATGATAGTGGCAATTTAAAAAAAAAGATTTTTTTAGTTACATTACCCCTTAAATATCCCAAACCACTTGATTGCTGAAATATACCTTTCGAGTAAATTCAACTAATCGTCAAATCATTTTTTGCTGGAAAATAATCAAGTCATCCGGTTACACTAATCAAACTTCGGTTGGTAAACATTTTCCCGTCCGGAATGCTCTGCGTAAAAAAGTGCGCAACTCGTCCGAGAAAATGTAACATTCGCGGAATCGCTGGATTTCCCTGAAATTGTGTCACTTGGTTGCGCTCGTCTGGTTATTTAATCCGATTTTCAATCCCAGACGCAATTCGCGCGGGAACGAGTCTCCGGCAAGAAATCGGGGAGATCGCGGGGGGAGGGGAGGGGGGAGGAGAATTAGCGGGCTTGTAAGAACGCGTTGTTCGCGTTAATGAGACGGCGATTTTGCTGGCGCGGCCGATTATTGGCGATAGGCGTCGGGGGGCGCGAATTTCGCGTCCGGATAAAGCGATGTTAATGAATGGCTCGGCGCGGCTGTTAGTCATTTCACGTCGAAAGGAGCCCGAGCGTTGGCGTTTTCGTAATGTTTGCAAATGAAAAATGACGAAACGCGGTATCATTATACGCCCATCTGCAGCAATGTTGCTGCGTTCTATAAATGCAAGGCGCATTTTTCTGGATGGCAGATAAAATCGTGGCGAACAGCGCCGTAAAGTCCGTGATGTGTTTCACTTAGGAGTGAATTTTCAGACGTGGTTAAGGTAGAAATTCACGAAAAAGGAGATGAAATACTTGTTTTTAATTTGCAGTGGAATATTGTGGGAAATCAGAAAATTATGTGTTTTTTTTAAGTTACACATTGTTTTATGGTAGACAAATATTTAGTAAAAATAAAATTATAAAATTAAAATTAATTATTATGAAAAATACCAATAATCAAATTATCTCGAAAATAAAATTTGACAAAAATAAAAATAAAAAAAAATTACTAAATAATTTTGAAAAAAACATCTTGTTGAAGATATGATGATTTGTTTAATTATAAAACACTATATTTATTCATATATCTGCAATACATACATTGTTTTTTTAATACATATAATCAAATTATATCTTTCGAGAGTCTATTGAAATAAAAACACCAAGTTTATAATGATTTTATTTTGATTGAGTAATTATCAACTTCTAAGATTTGAATGACTGTCTACCTTAACCTAAATTCGGATGTAAATTTAAATTAATGGCGAAACCTCGAAACGTAAAGTAATAGCATTTTTGTGACTCTTCAAGTGTCATTCGAGGAAAGGCAATCGTTTCCGCGATTCAGATTAATGACTAGGAAAATCGGTTCATTTGCAAAGTGTTACTTTTGCTGAGTTATCGTTTTACGGCCGTAAAACGCGAAACGTTTGATGATTATCAATTCGCGTCATATTCGCTGAAAATCAATTTTTCGTTATTTCCTTTCAAGAGCATTGGTTTGGATTTGTGAACAGACCTTTGAAATTGTCGAAGGATTCATTTATCTAACCGATATCGCCTCGACGCGATCGTTGTGTAATCCGGCTTGAACTATTCAATTAATTTGAATTACTCAATTAGGATTTCATTAAGTTGAAACGTTTCGTTCCAAGACTTTATTTAAATCACTCTCATACCTGATAATTTAACTGAAAACTGTAGTAAGAAAATGCAAATGTAAAAAATTCTCAAAATGAAAAAATGAAAAAATGTTAGAATATTATTTTAAAGTTGGTTTAAAATATCATTTTTATACAAAAATATCAAAATTTAAATAAATTTTCTCTTTTATCGAATAAATCTTGCTATTTCTTTGCATAAGTAAAAAAACTATTCCGACCCACGAATTTTGGCAATTACCGTCCAGCGTAGCCGATCCACGATGCATTTTATAACTCTGCCCGCCCGAAACGTGGTATCGCCGGCGATGCATACGCGACGCTCCGATGCAAGCACCGCGGGGAATAAAAAGCTAAATTAATTCTTCAACCTTTTATTTTCGTCTAGCCCTCGCGGTCGGAACGAGTGCAACAGATTCTCGGAAGGATCCTCCACGCTCGATAATCTTACCGCGGACGGCGGACTTGGCATTTTTTTTGCCTGCGTGCAGTGCCTCCCTCTCGTATCTTTTTATTATTCCACCAATTTCAGAGCTCGTCCCCGATTATCCGTCCATCCGGTCATCGGATCCACTTACACTTTCAAAATGTGATTGCTATCGTGTATCGAGTCATTCCGCTTGGCCGATTGATTTTAACGAGTTAAGGAACTGTTCTCCGAACCCTCGAATCCATCTTCCAGTCTGTTCTAGTTCGTTTTTTTCGGCGATGCATTTTTTGATCGATTTCAATGTGACCTTTCTGCCAGTTCTTTCCACTATCGGTAGAAAATCATGTGGATAAATGTAATCTCAGTCTGGAATAAATTTGAAAAATGTAAGAAATTACCGATTTTTATCGGATCGGTAAAAATATTACCGATTTTTATTAAATCGGTAAAAATTACCGATTTTTATCAAATCAGTTAAAAATTACCAGTTTTTATCAAATCGGTAAAAAATTACCGATTTTTATCAGATCGGTAAAAAATTGCCGATTTTTATAAAATCGGTAAAAAATTAGCGATTTTTATCAAATCGGTAAACAAATTTTTATCAAATCAGTAAAAGATTACCGATTTTTACCGATTTTTTCGAATCCGTAAATTATTACAAATTTAAAAAATCGGTAATTTTTGTCACTTTTTAGAGGCGATTTTTTTTGATCGATCATGTGAATTTCCCAACCGAACTTCTACCTGCTCCTGACAACAACTGTCTCATACAACACTGTGGAAAAAAGTAAGTTCAATCCTCCCGTATTATTCAAAAGAATTAATTTCCTTGGCGTTATCTGCGCTGATACGCCAATAAACAAAGAGAATCGCGCTTTGTATGCTTCCCAGAATCCCTCCTCCCGTGGACACGCTCATATCAACATTTCGTCGTGCCAATCGAACAAAAAGGCACCGCTACGACGAAATTGGCATGATGTCAGAAGAACGTAGCCTCCATTCTTCGACGTCACAAAGCCGCGTGATCGTGTTTGCCGATTTTCGCGCCAATTGCCGTCATGGAAAAGCAGAACGGGTCCAAAATTGGCGCAGTTTCGACGCTTCCGAGAAATCGGCGAAATGTCACAGGGGTCGCTGAAATCATTCGCATTCTTGCATCGCCGTATGTGGCTCACAAGGCCGATCGCGTGGACGCAGATATGCCGACGGATGCGCGCAAAATCGCGGATGTGACTTGCGGGGAAAAAGATGAGGATGGATTTACATAAATTCATGGAAGTGCTTTGTGTAGGATCAGACATATTGTCGTTTGGATATTAAAAGGTGGAGGATTTAAAGATGAAAATGATGAAATAGGAATCCAGTTAAAAAATGCTATCAGATACCATTAGAAATGATTCTAATTAAACTGATTCTCATATGTAAAGAACTGGTCTATATATATCCGTGTGGTTTTTTAAATTAGTGACCGAAATTGAAGAATTACTTTGGAACATTTTTTTCTTCAGATTTCTCTAATGGTTTCTAAGCGGTTTTTGGTAGTGTTTTACATGTATCCTATGGATTCTGATAAAATGTTTCAACTAGGAAATCAGAGGCTGAAATTTGAAGTATACTGAAGATTGTTTTTTTACTCTTATCTATTTCCAAAAGAAGAAAAAACATTACTAAAAACAGACCAATTTTAACAACTCTAGGAAATCTTCTTCCTGAACCATTCCCTCGAATTTCAACCAATCGGAACGACGGAATTTCGTCCTCCGGCGATTCGCGATACTTTCACTTTCCCGATGAATCACCTCAATAAATATCTGAGCTCTGAAACATACGTGAATTTAGCATCAACATTTTTCCCCCCTCTCTCTCTTTCGCGAGGCGTGATTTACGACGCAACCGACACCTGCGTCGCTTTCGCGTGATGTGAAATTAATTGGAAGCTTAATGACGAACGAGCCAGGTGTGACGAACGGTTGTTCGAACGGCGCGAAACACGGGAGGTAAAAGGGGCGACGTCTGCCTCCCCCTCCCCCCTCCCCCCGAATATCGAATGTACTTTGTTGGAAACCAGAAGCCAAAGCGATCGTATCTTCGTCGGAGATTTGTTTTCCGTGGTTATTGTTCCGATAAGGATGACGGAAGTGTCGGCTCGGTTACAAGAAACACGATCGATGATAAATCAAACGAACGCCTGCGTTTATGCAAGAACGAATCGGCCGATAAAGTAATCGGATCGACGAATTATGTAAGGCGATTTGCGTGGCCTAACGCGCGGCACACGGCAATAGATAGGCCGATATTGCAAATGCTAGTGGTGCCGTTTTTTGCCCGTTCGACTGAGGCTGAGATGTTTGCGGACTGCAGATCTCTCCGTTATCTGGAGAAGCGATATCGGGGCAACGCGATATCGTCATATTTTGAGATCGGTTGCAAATATTTAGGAGTATTTGCGGATCGATAGTAAGGTATTAATAGAGATTCGGGACAGAATTGTTTCGGTTTTCAGGCTGATGTGCCTTGATTACTTTTTGGACCGATTTTGTCTAAATTCAAGATAGTTCTAATCTTAAAGGGAAACAAATGTATATTTTTGACACTAAGAACATTGTAAAAAATACTGTAAAATTGATATTAGAGGATATTAGAAAGATTTGTAAATGTTGCAAGATCGTTCTAACCTCAAATTAGATGCATTTCAGTCATTATTTGTCGAAATGTCGAAATATGTTAAACTTTATTGTATATTTTGGTCTACCATAAATTATATTTGTAGAAACTGAGGATTTAGAAACTGAGGAGGATGTTTCAACATTTTCGTAATATCTTTTCAGAAAACAAATCTTTAAAAACTATTGTCTTTATTTCCAACATTTCTTTTCATAATCCACATCTATCTCCTAACCTAACCTCACATTCAACTCTACTTCTCTCGAGCAAATTCTGAAATTTACTGTCACCAACAGTAAATTTGAAATTTAGTTACACCAACTAAATCCTTTTCTCAGTACGAAATACAATGTTGCTTTAGCAAAAAAGGAAAGAATTCGAAGTGCAGCGAAAATATCGCAAGAAAAATTTTGCAACCGCACTCCAGTCTTTGCATGCCACTGATGGCTTGATCGCCACCACATGTTATCTTGTTTCATTAAAAGACGAGCAACTTGAGACCATTGCGGTATTACGGACGATCCAATAATCGCAGATCTCCATTCGACGAGGATTGCAGGGCCCTGCAGGGATCGGATCACGTCAGGGCTGGCCTGATGGGAATGCTGATGTCAGACGACCGTTTACCTGGATCTCAGCCTGCAGTCTGGATTCGAGTGGACAATCGAGTGATGGAGGGATTTATTCTGGCGAAGCGAATTCTATGGGATGCATGTGCTGAGCGCATACAACTTTCGAACCAATGTCTCGAGCATTTTGTTACCGCGTTTCATATAAAAAATTGTTTTCAAAACAAATTTCGTCATAATGTATATTTACATTCTTTACAAAATTAATAAATATAGCAAAAGTTCATAAAATTGGTGAAATCGTCAACTTTAATAAGATTTGTTGTTTTTAACAATTATTGAAATAAAAAGATGTAAATTCAATTTCGTAAAAGGTTTGAAAAATCTACAGTGGAAGAATAAAAAGTTTTCGTCGATTTAAGTATGTCAGGTGTTATCATCCCCAGATTATAAATGCAGAGTAACACTAAAAAAATCGAACTGCAACGACGAAGTGAAAGAAGGACCATTAAGCTATAATAAGAAATTTAATCGAAATGAATTGAATAAGAGTGGATGACTTTCAGTGCGCGGTTTCGTAATGGCCGTTTCTCAATAAAAATACCTCGATTTGCGATCGAATTCTTCGATGTTACGTTATAGTTGCTATTGTTCCTTCGAACTGTATAGATTGATTCTGACAACTAATTTTTGAACGATTAGCGAGATTGTTTTTCATTTGAAATCACATGCGATCGTTGGCTCGTTTTTTATTTTACGCATTCAGAACGTTGGCGGCGATAATAACAGGCGCCAATTGGAGATAAAGAAAAATCGTACCGAGAACTAATTACAGATAGCGGAGAACAATTTTAATAGAAGTACGCTGCGCGCGACGAACAAACAGACAGATATAAGTTTCGTAACTTGCCTCAACTTTCTTCTGCAGCGAGATATGACGAAAAAATATAATTGGATAAGTACGTAACTTAAGTTACAAGCGTATTCCTAGTAAGACTGACGAAAGAAGAAAGTTGTCGCGAAGTCGAGCGAATCCTTGCAATTACATTTTGATAGCTGAAAAAACGGAGGGCGGAGCGACAAAAAATCTGCGAATACGACGAACCCAATTAAGTTCACTTTGTCGCGAACTAATAAACTATTTGTAGTTTCGTAAATTTATTAATTTATTAGTTTCGCGTCTGCGTATATCATATGTGCACAGATTTATGGATCTGGTTATTAAGTTTCTAAAATTACTGCGGTTTAAATCGCGAGGCGACATCTATTAAGGCTGTTTGTCAATCTACAGTTAATAGAGAGGGGTATTTTTATTTTTGGTACGAAATGGGAATTATTTTTTCTGGACAACCTTTTTGTTTAATTCAATTTTTTATTTTTGAGAATGTATTTTAAAAATGCAATTTTAGAAGCAATGAGAAAACTAGTTGAAGCAACTAAAATGTAGTTTTGGCGAATAAAGAATAAAGTTGAGTTCGAACTAAGCCTAAAAGGGGTATTTTTAACTAAACAACTGTTATTAGTTTTGGAAGTTTCATATATGTTAAACAGTTAGTTGAAAATCGAGTGAAGTAGTAATAAGAGAAGTAATGATACGTTGAGAGTTCTATACTTTTTGTGGTGAATCTGATTCTAACTTTTTGCCTTGTGGATACAACTTATTTTTCTTTTGTAACACCCACTGTATACCTTTGTATACCTTTGATAAAACCGTTTCAAATACATATTAAAGAAAACGTTTTCAACGAAATCTCATTTCAGGGTTAAGTGATCATGACTTGCACGAACAATAATGTGTAGTTTTCATAGAAACTAAACGTTTAATTGAATTCACAAAGTTTAATTGAAATGATTCGATATGTATTTATGATTCAAATACATGTATTTTTGTTTTTTCTTTGCCGTTTTCTCAGACTACCTATTCCATGTCAGAAATTATTTTTTGCCTTTTACAGCTGTGAAGAATCCTCTTAAACATTCGATACAAGATACCTATGACTTGTTTAGTTATGGTTTTATAACATATAATTCTAAAATCTGTCCATTTAGTTTTCCTTTTCCTTCTCCTCAGAAACATCCTTATTCTCAAATGTATCTTATAAGGGAATTTATTCAAAGTTTATTCAAAATTTTATTTCAGAGCAACATTTTTTACCTATAAGAATTCCCTAATTTAATATTATAATCTAAATTGTAGGAGCAGATTAGATTTAAAAAATTGTCGCAAAAGTTGTCGAATAGTTTGAGTTCTTTCAAATATATAGAAACATGCCAAAACATAAAAAGCGACGTATCCACTCTGCACCTAGTACCTGTAATGAAAAATGAAAAACGTCGCTATCACCGTCTTCAATCAAAGTTTCTCTACATTTTTAACCACCTTCATAACCTTTAAACATTTCCACCTTTCTTTTCAACAAGTCACCCTTCTTGCCTCTTCTTCTCCGGAAAACCTTTCGGAGTGCCCGACTCAAATTGTTTTGCCTCTCGCATCCTCCTCCGCCCAATGTAATAACGCAGAAAGTAAGTCGAGCGGCCTTTACAATACACCTACGTGCACCTTCCCCAGCAGGGAGAGAGCCTCTCTTAACCTCGTCGTGAATCGAAATGAATGCATCGCGTATATACTATGCGCTCCGTCGCAGGGTCATTGACTGTGCGCGTTCGAAGAAATCGCTCTTGGACATCTCGCCGAGAGCCGCGCCGCCGACTTTCATATCCGACGGACAATTCACGGAAACGAGAGGAGCGCGCCGGCTATCGATTGGACGTGTTCCATTTATTGCCGACGGAGCCAAGGTCTTCTGTTATTCACTTTGAGGTCGATCTCCCCTTTTCTTCCATCGCGGCGTTCACTTTCCATTTTTTGCCCTGCGCGCTTTCTTCGCAACCGTGACGTTGCCGCCAAGATTCAAATCAAGTCAAGGGAACCATTCGAATCCGAGCTTTTGTGCCCCGGAACGAAATCTAACCTAAAAGTCCTGGCTTTTAGGTTACCTTCACGGCTTTTGCTGGGGAAAGGATGTCTTTTGTGTCAGTAAATTGTGTAGTGATTTTAGGTTGCAATACTGACCCAAATTAGAGGGAGACAAATATCTTAAGTACTATTCCTAGAGTGACAGTAAATTTTACTATATCATATAGTAATCGCAGCATATCGCAATTTGCAATTCTTAAATCTTTGAAGAAGGTATTTCGAGGTTTCATCTAGGAATACCTAGTCAGCTTTCAGATTGCCTAGGCAGAGAATTAATGTTGATCCGATGATGATTTACTAAATTTAACCAACACTGGTTTTTATCTTGCTTCAATCCACCATTTTTTACCATTGCATTAGGCTTTTACAATTTGTCTCTTCCTATCCTCCCTTCAATGCTCTGGGTAGATCAAATCTTTCTTTAAAAGTCCAAATTCTCGATTTCAAGTGTACTGGATGGTTTGACATATTCCTCGTGGTCTCCAGCACCTGGAATTGACGTTATCGGCGTGAAAAGTCTGGAGCGGAAGGTTCGTTTGGACAGCAACTCCCGTTAGATAAAAGTCCGGAGCCGAGCAGCGTTTCCTCTAAGCCGTATTCCGGGAGATCTTTAAAAAGCGTGATATAATGAGTCTGAACTCGTTTGAATGTTAGAATGGATTCAGCGAAGGACAACAACCCCGGTGACGTGCGAGTTGAAATATCTACCTGGCTGCGTTAGTTCGGAAATTCTTTCACTGGGATGTCACAAAGCCTAATAATATCCCGGAGCCGGGACATAAATTCTGGGACGAAATTTTATTGTGCGCGATTAAAAAGTGCGCGGGATTTTTACGGGGAAAGGAAAAAAATTACACGAGCGCGGCAGTAGGTTTTTCTTGGTTGTAATCAATAAATTATTAGAGTCGTCGTACTGCTATTTGTATAAAGCATGGTATCGAAGTCGAACGTCAAGTTGCGAGGGCGTTTAAATGTTGCAGGGTGCAATGCCATTTAAAGTGCAAAGAACGGGGATTCGGGATTTGACTCAATTAATCGAGTCAATTTGATCGCGTGGGTCGCGATAAATTAAATTAAATGGAAGTATCGAAAACCCACGTCTTACTTAATGTGACGCAAACACGTGTTCGAGACTTTATCTATGGCGTTGTACAAGATTAGAAAGTTACTTTTTAACGCGGCGCCGAATGCAAAAGTTCAGCTTTTAATGCAATACACTTTGCCCATTAAAAGTGTCGGAACGCGATTCGCGGAATGTGATGAATAATAAGACTTTCTATTAAGTGGACTAATGTAAACAAGATGGGTTGGTTGAAAAAATTGATCGATCGGGTCAGCTTAATCCATCGCCTATTCAAAAAGTGATCAAATTTAATGTCAAGGTAAAGAGCCTGTTTGTATTCCTAGCATGAAAAATTGCTCGAACGCTATTACAGTTTTTACATTGAGTGGAATTCATTTCTGTCAACATCATTTTAAAGTAACTTCGAGTGGATTAGCGAAGGCCACTGAAATGTTTCTCTAAAAATAACCAGTCCGTGGCAGGAATGCAAAATAAATAGTTAAACTTGCAGTCGGGAACGGGAAAAGTAGCGGTGTTATGAATAAATATATATGGAAAGCGGATGACACATTGATTACGCCACGCTGACGCGACTGAAAAATAATTTGGTACCATATTTTCTTCATCGATCCACTTCAATTAAATGATCATCCATAAAACGATGCGAATCTTGGCTGACCGTAAATTATCATCGCACGTCTCTCACGAGCATATTCTCTCTTTTTAGGCTCGCGAATATACCCCGTTTGAACCGTTTCACCGTTCGTCTTAATGTTTAAAAGACTAATGCTGAATCTGCATCTTTCAAGCTGAAAAGGGGCTTACATGAAGCTGCAACCATGCCCCTTGTTGTGTCTTTGGCACCCCGTCGACCTTTTTCGAACTCTTTGGAATTCTTCGAACTCTTTTCAAACTCGCGGCGAACTCTTTAGGGAGTTTCGAGTGATCATCTCGCTCTTTTATTTTGCACGCTCGCCGAGTCCCACCGTCGCTTCTTTTTTCTTTCCACGACATTTTAACGCCGTCTCCACCAAAGGCTCTAATTTAATTATATCTTCATTTGATACATCTCCCGGCCACTTGTTTCCACAATGTTTCTTCTCCTACAGCAAAGTGTTTCGAAAGCTGTCGACCTCATAAACAATCTTCCTCTGCAACCAGAGTTTCATCCACGAAACCTCCAGTTTTCCAATGCCGTCGCTCGATCCTCCCAACCTTTCCTTTCCCGTCAATCTTCTCCCCCGTTTCGCCAATTAATAACTCCCACATTTGATTAACCGATGTGGTTTTCATTGAACGTTGCCTTTTACTCCGGCGCAAGATCGATACGAAAATAGACCTATTACTCCTATGAAGGGTGTATTAACTCCGTCTCCCCGCATTTTTCCTGGCAGTATCCGACTTGTCTGTCGCCGTTTCGCCTGATATTGTTGCACCCAACGGACTGCATTATCCCACGCGACTGTCCCTCTCACTCCGTCTGCGCCAAAAGTACGCGCAACAAAGAAACTTCCTATCGTCGCGCTTTTTTCCGCGCCGAGTCACTCGCTTCCATGAAAAGTCCGTCTTAACCTCGTTTCGCTGCCATAAATCAGGCCTAGACGAATCGCGATCCTCGACTCCTTTGCTGAAATGTACACTTCTTGCCATTTGTTGTTGCCTTGCTGTTGGCTCTATCCAGGGTCTTATATGCTGATATCCTAGATAGATGTCTACGAAAATTCAATTATGTGGATGTTTCTTCATAGAATTTCTGTAGTTTGGGATAACCACTGAATGTCTTCTATCTCTTCTTTCAGTTGTCTATGTAGAATCTACATAGATTTATTTGATCTCCGTAGATTTGAGTGCAATTAAAGTGAGTGGATGTTATCCGATGTAATTTTCTCAGGAAATCTCCTTAGAAGGTCAAGGTACCTATCTTTAAAATGTCTCCTCTGAATAGACCAAGCAAATGGCAATAGGAGCGACCTGAAGATGGCTGAATTTAGCACTATCGTTAGTACAGCGCGTCCAAGAAAAATATACATTTTGTGTAAAAAGGATTTTTAAACATTTTGTTACAAATTGTCTTACCTGCACAAAAAATGAACCTTTTCTTGCCTGTATATCGGGCGCAAAGTGGTTCTTTTCCACGCTCAGGGGTGAAATGAACAACTTTACACCCTTCAAGCAGATATTTTAGTTAAGTTAATTTTTGCTGAGGGTAGGATTTTCCCTTAATAAAAAATGAAAGGGGAAATCCTACTTGCAGGATTTACGTTGTTTGCAAATAGTATATTTTGTACCAAAGGCATGAAACGGAAAATTGTGTTTCTCGTGCGAAGATTACATTTACAATACCGAGCCGAACTCTACAACTTATCTTGCATAGATTATTTACCATATTTTTTATATTTCTACAAAAATGGCTCAAAAATACTAACGCTAGTACATCGAAGACGTTTCCTCGCATTGTTCTAAAACAGCTGTTTAGTTAGCCTATTTAACGAAGAATCCACTTAGATCTAAGTACACTTTACATGTTGTTAAAGCAGTACAAGATTTATAAAATCTTCTCACAACATGTGTTGCACATTCCCAGCTCATTTGGACGAAAATAATGCTGATTAGAAATTCAAAACACTGGTCACCTTCAGCGGTGTTTAGCAACAAGTGCGGAATGTAAACAGTTCCAGCGCCTCATTCCCATTGTATCTCCAGACCTCAGATAACTAATCTTATATGTATATGTACTTACCTTTCAAAGTCAACACAACATTAAGTTACATACTGAAAAAAAGTCGTTCAAAACAAGCGTCCCTTGTTTTGAACGACTCGCTGGATGTTTTGAACATTCAGCCCCACTCCCACCCCACATTCGGTTGCACAAATTTTCTTAACCTTAAAAAACGTCGGGTCGCGCGAAACGGTCTGCCAACGCAAAAAAAAATATTAAGAAAACAAACAATGCTGCCAAAATAATGCTTTGTCTCGGCTTTCGTCCTCTAACATTACTCTCGACTTACCCTTTGCTGCTATTTTGTGCCGCGGACGATGGCCTGCACGAAACTTGCACACACACAATCACTCGACCAATCGGCGCAGCGACTGCAATTTCGGGCTCGCGAATCACGGGGTTTTGTCGGAAACCCTTTTTCGCCGATTTTCGCGACAATCGCAACGGTTTGACAGAGGCGACCGAGGCTGTATGTGACGTGCGCGAATTGTCCGCGTAGCGTCCCAAGGTTTCTCGCGAAACTGCACGAAGCAGCGGACGCCCGATGTTTCGCGGGACGACCGCTAGGAGGCGCGCGCGTCAAGTCGCTCGGCGCAGCGCAAATATTCGAATTGGCAAAGATGCGATTTTGCGGGAAAAGTGCACTTTTTGCACTCGAAATTTGGGGGTGTGATTCTAGAGTTTAAATTTTTATATTTATAATTTAATCTAAAAATTCGGCAAAAAAGTGATATTAAGTTTTATCATTTTTCTCATCAAAAAGGATAAGTTAAACAATTAAAAATTTCTTTCAGATTCAGTTTAAATACTGTTTTATGACAAAACAAAGTTAAAAATTAAAAATTAAATAAATTTTAATTAATTAAACTGAACTGAAACATTAAATTTTAAATTAATATTTGAAAAATTCTTTGTTGAGATAAAATGTCTTTCCTGGGAATTCAAACCCTTTATCGAGTTCTCGATTGGACTCTTTTTGACATTTTGAAAGGATGCGACTGCGTTTATGGGATATGCTCACAAAATTGCACATTTTACGTTTTTTCTGCCGCCGCAATTACTCGAAATTACTGCAAAATGACGAATAATAGCTCGGATGCTCTATGTCCGTTGCGAAATTCGCTTCTCCACAATTATGCGTTCCGATGTCCAAAGTTTTGCATGCATTATGAGGCACGATGTGATACCTGCTTCGACGTTAACCACATCGAAAAACGGCGGAACGAAATTGTATCCCTCCGAAAAAACGAACCAACGTGTAATTTTCGGGAACGGTACAATAAAGTCTATTTGAACATTGTGTGTGAAGATTTAACAGCTGAATGCGATTTTGATCATAGGGCTGGTTTCGGTGCAGGAAATGCATTTAGTATTGAAGAACATTGTTGCCCGGTGGGAACTCTTCTCATGTTACTATGTATGCTTGCTTTTTCACGAATGATATAATGTGAAAATATAAAAAATAGTTACTAAAAATATTAATTTCAATTTATTTTATTTAAAATATATTTTAAAAAATGACATTAGATATTGTATATTTTTTCACAACTTATTATTATGTTTAGAATCTCAAAAACATTTATAAAGTGCGATTTCGAATAATAAAGACTTATTCAAATAAAAACTTCTCGTATAAAAATGTACAAAACCTCGCATTTGTTTTTTAAATTGAGATAAGAGCCACGTTTACTGATACATCACATCGCGATAATCGATGTTCGAACAGATAACGCGATTATCCAAGAGCTAAACTTAATTTGTGGTCACGCTTACAATTTACTTTGGCTTTAAATCCGATGTTTCACACCTCCAATTCACTAATCGAATATAGAAGCAATATTTTATACTTTTTCTTTCGTCAAACAAATTCTTTTCAAATCAACATTAAATCTTCTCTCGGCACTGACTTAATTCATTTAAACCGGAAAAAATTGATTATTTCTCAAAAAAGGTAACTTAAAATATAATTTGAGAAATCCAATAAATTTTATGTTTTCAGTTCATGTTACTTTTTTCTAGCGATTTTAAAATCATAATACATTACAATTTGTATTAAATTAACAAAATTGTCTTTTATATTTCATTTATGTTTATAAGTTTTTATTTTATTTAAAAATGAGTCTTGTTTTAAAAGTATTATTCTTTATTATTCTATTCAGAAGTCAATCGAACTGAAAGGTTGATATACCTTCCCCCATACGATGACATACAATTGATTTCGTGATATCACGAAGCTATAGTACGCAAAGCACGTTGTCGTAAGAGGAAGTCACATTCCACGAATCACTTGATCCATACCGCGGTAGAAAGTCGACTCGTACGATTGTACAATTAACCGTAGAAATTATGAAAACTTCTCGGGCCGTGGCAAATAACTGCTGGCAGTTCCAATTACCCAACAAAGAGTCGCGACTCGTATCTCGTACGAATTGCAAGCGGGTTTTTTCACTTACGAATCTTTTCCGGCGACCGCGATTTCGATTTTCGTCGGAAAACATTTGTCCGTAGGAAAACTTGTCCAATTATCGGATTATTAAATGTTTTATAGGTTTTCTTGTTCCCTCAAAGTTTCCCGTGGTTCGCTAAACGGAAAAGGCTTATCGAAATCGCAACGAAATGGATTGCGAATGGATTTCACGCGATTTACACGGGTTTGTCAATGTTGTGGAAAAACATTAATAAATCATTGAGAAATGTTTATTATTGAATTACATTTTAAGAAAATGGACTGTGATATAAAATTAATGTTCCAAAATTAGAATTTTGGAACATTTTGGAAAAAAATTAGAAAAAAATTAAACCACCTTTTTCAAAATTCCTTGACTTTTTTCAACATAACCTTGTGGGTACTTAAACCAACTTATTTCCAGTTTTTTCTTATCTCGTTCAACCTTCGTAAACTTGTTTTCAACTCTTTTTTCTTCGCTCTAAACCACTACCATTTTTACAATCACCTCTTCCTCAGTACGAAATTTCAAAGAAAGTAAGCCTTCGTCGAAAACGCTGTGTTCTAAAAACGAATAAAAACACTGCTTCCGATAAAAACGGTTTGCAGAAGCGATCCTCCCGTGAATCGAATCGCGAGCTAACGAGACTGCGAGGCTTACTCGGGAAATTTCTTTTCCCAGTATCAAGCTCACTTACGAGTGGCGCGTCGTCGGTTTCACGTGCGTGCGCGGCCACTTTGCACCGGTTCCTTTTGTGCAGCGCCGATCGGCCGTCCGGAGACTCGTTAGCCGATTTCTCGGAAGGGAAAAATCGCGGCCGCGCTTTATTCAAATCCCGGACGACTCGTGCCGCGAAACGAGAAAAAACGAACGGCAAAACATTCGCATCGATCATTCGCGTCGATGTGACAATTTGATCGGCCGATCCGTGACGTTCAATTTGGCCGGAATCCGGCTCGAACGAGTTTCCAGGCAGAAAAACAGTGGTTACTTAAGTCACTCGGGTTATAATTGCACGAAAGTGCATCAATTATGCGAGTTTCGGCCACGAAAACAGAAACTGATTGCGTAATGGGACGGTTGTTGCGATAGAAAGCTAATTTGGTTGGGAAGTTGTGATGCAAACGAAGAGAAACGGGTTGTTTTGAGAAAAAAAGAAGAAACGGCTAATTTGGGATAAAAGTATTTATTTCATCGTGATTAGTCACGAAAAATCCTTTAATTTGAGTACAAACACGGCTGTGTTTAAAGTATTTCAAAAAACCGACTATTTTGAATTTTGAAATTTTTGAAAATTTTGAAAAACGTTGCTACTTTTTAAAGTAAATGAAACACTGCCATGTTCGTACTTAAATTAAAGGATTTTTCATTCCAAACTAGATGGTGTAGACTAAAAAGTCAAAAATCACAATTTTTCAAAATTTCGTAATTTTTAATTTGTTTCAAAATACTGCAAACATAGCCTTGTGGGTACTCAAACCAAACGATTTTTCGATTCCAAACCCATACATGTGACCAATTTTCAAATTCAATCAAACCATTTAAATCAAATCAACATAATTAAAATTTTAATACCCCAATCCAAACATCAGCCATTACAATTTAAATCGAATAATAACCGCCAGCGCCTCGAAACCGCTCGTCTCAAGAACCTCTCCTACAATTGGGCAACGTCATCAATCATTTCGCAAATTTTTTTCTCCTCCAAAAAGACCTTCTCCCTCGGAGTACAAGCTTATAACCGAACTTGCACGAGCCTTGCGGCCATCATTGAACAATTGGGCAATAAAAAGTCGGATCGAAAAACAATTTGAAAGGAACATCTGCCACGTATAGCCGTGCAGTCGTATCTGACCGTTCCCCGTAATGCAGCTGGCAGCGCGCTTCTTTCTCGACTTGCTTTATTTCTTCCTACGTACTCTTTCGCCTGCTGCTTCAGAATCCGCTACCCCCACCCCCCGCGCCTTCCACCTCTAATTCCGTTTCGATGTAATTCCGAGTTTAATCATACGCGCTAGCTATAACGAGCTGTACCTTCTCCACTTTTTGCGCTCCCCATTTTTTTCACCCAAAACTTTTCTTCACTCTGAGCGCACCAAACCAATTCCACATGACGGCGTACAAGAGCGAAAAAAAATTAAATTCCACGCCCACATTTTTTATTTCGTTCGCATCAGACTAATCCAATCCAACACGACGTTTTGTGAAAGTAAAGCAGGTTACGAATTTCTTGTTTAATTCACACTGAAATTACATTTCATCTGGCAGTGCTCTGAACAATATTTTATAGAAAGAAAATAGAAATGAAGTGAAAATAATAAACTACACTTTTCAGTGGAAAGATTCGGAATGTACACTTGAATTTGCCTTATAGAAAATAATTGCAATTGTAATTTTTTTAAATTACCATATCGTTCTTATAGTTGATGTTATTCTTAGGTAGGAGTTTACGATATTTTATTGCTTCTCTTTAAATGCCGTTTTTAACAGTTTTGTTTTTGTTACAGAAATTTACGTAACCCACTTTTAAGGGTAGGTATAAAACAATAAAAATTTGTTATGTTTATTGTGTAGAAATAATGTACATTGCTAAAAAAGACCAAAATTAAGATACTATTTGGAATCCTTTTTCAAATACGTATTGTAAGTTAATTTCAATACCGTATATTAAATTTAATACACAATTATTTTATTAAATTTTTTAATATTAAAAAATATTATTATTATTATTTTTTATTTATTATAACTAATTAATTAAAATAAATTAAATTAAATACATTTAATTTAATTTTAATTTAAAATTAAATTAAC